>JBAJHW010000004.1:168318920-168401420 GCA_037013535.1 Intellagama lesueurii
TTGCCAATTAATGTTGGCCCCATTTATTCATAAATGAAATCATCAGATGGTTATTTTATTGACTCTAAAAGCATGTGTGTGCATATGTGTTTTCTAATTCTAAGACTATAGTGGTCAGAAACAGGCTATTTTGAAAAGGTGAGTGTTCAATATTTATGTACATGAAGCATTCTGGTCCTTAGTGCTTAGCTGTGGGGATATACATACCCATATATAGTTGTGAGTTCAAGTTTATTGTGACAAAACAGCTTCCTGAATAGGGTCAGCCCTATCATTCAGTGGAGTGAGACAGCCACCACTGTTAACATACGTGGAGGGGTACAGAGCAATAGCAAGGTATTGAAGTATAACGTTCGGTGCACCACACAATGTGCTGCACCCCATGAACTAGCCTGTTTCCCTCGGGTGTAATACAGGACCAGCACTGCTGATGTTTAAAATTTGACTGCTATCCCAGTCAGTTGTTATTTGTAGAATATCAGGTCCAAAATGCTGCAGCCAGATTATTAACTGGAGCTGGTTACAGGGAACATACACCCCCTCCCCGTTACAACAGCTTCACTGCCTGCCGATCTGTTTCCAGGCACAATTCAAAGTGCTTGTTTTAACCTATAAAACCCTAAATGGCTTGGGCCCAAGCTATCAAAAAGACTGTATCTCCCTCTATGAGCCTACCCAGGCATTAAGATTATCAGGGGAGGCCTTTATCTCAGTCCCACCACCATCACAGGCGTGCTTGGAGAGGGCCTTCTCTATTGCTGCTCTCAGTCTTTGGAATTCCCTCCCACAAAAGGCCAGACTGGCCCCGTCTTTGCTGTCCTTCCACAAGCAAACAAAGACCTTCCTCTTCAGGCAAGTTTTCTTTGAGTGAGTAGCAGTGGTTTTTCAGACTGGATTGTTGTGCTCTCTTGTTTTTAAATGTATTTTCAGTATTGATTTATTTACCTTTTTAAAATATAATACTTGTTTAATTCTTTTTAAATATTTGTATACTTACTGTTTTTAGCTTTTAAATATTGTCGTTTTAATGATGTAAGCCACCTTGGGTCCTTTTAAGGAGAAAGGCAGGGTAAAAATAGTTTAAATAAATAAATCAAATAAATTGGAGGCGAATTAAAGCAAGAATACATCTTAGCCAAGCTCCTCTCCTTGGAAGCCTGTGGGAATCTTACACACATAGAATAGGGAAATACACCAATTGTACACTTACATAATTATGTAATTGTAATTATAAACCTATGAGTATTGTTTTTTAATATTGTAATAATGTATTGTTTTAATTTTGTTTGTTTTAATATTGTGAGCTGCCTTGAGGAGAAAGACAGAGTATAAATGTTTTAAACAAACAAACAAACAAATACTAGACCTCAGTTCATAAACATGTATTCAATGGTCCAGCAGTACCATAGTTTAAGAGTAGCATGAGGTCACCTTCTTTATCAAATAGATAGCCTTAAGTGCTCATTTCTGATAGACTGACTGTAGGTCCTCTTTTACAAAGGACATTTCTCTATTTGATAGGTTACCAAAGGACAATCTTCCGTTAGATGTCCTTCATTTGACAGGCTGTCCAGTGCAAATCTGATTTCAAGGCTTGGAATGGTATCCTACTGAACTCTTTGGTAGGAGAAAGGTGAGGGGTAAATAAAATAAAAGAACAAAAGAGTGGGAAGTCCCTCCAGCACAGCAACACAGTGCAAACTACAAAGTAATGAGCTCCATAGAGAAAGTCCATCTCTAACTTGTGCAATGGCAATGTTCCTACATTTGTGGGAGGTTCTGCTCAATGGAAGCTCAATGCTGGATAATAGCCAAAGAAGTGTGCAGAGGGATCTTGAAGTTGCCCATCTACAGTGAGCACCTAAACAGCAGATTCAACAGGCACACAGGTGAGCTAGCCACAGTTTTCACCACTTGAGTATGTTGCATTGTTTAAAGTATAAAAGCTATTTCTAATTTGGCATCTCTGTGTATCATCATGACAATGGATAACATAACATAACATAACATAACCAAAAACCTGGCCATGATGGAGAGAAGATCCTAGGACAATGGCCAAAGAGGGATGAAGGAATTTCATGGTGGTTAGGAACTTAGGGACTGTGAGAAAAACATGTTTATTTTCTGTTGTGGCATAACTCAGAAATGATTGAATGTGATGTACCTAGGGAATGAATTCTGTGATCTGATTCTGCCTTTGCATTAATATGCTTCTTAAGAATGTGTTGTAATATTTTCTTAATATGCAGTAAAGCTTAACTCTTTTCTTAGATAAAATCTACCCTGTTCATTGTGTCACACACCCCTGCACATGTACGAGAGTATTACCCAGTGAATAAAATGGAGTAATTTTGCAAAATGCATCATGATTTTCAAAACTCCAAATGATTCTATAGAGGATCACCACATTCCACCACCTATCAGTAAAAATTCACCTATACAACAGAACAAGAATAAGTGACACCCGGGTTAAAGGTTGCCGATCCAGGCTGGAAGAGAATATAAAGTTAAATTCAGTTCTTAAAAAAACTCTGGTTTTGAATGTGGGATTTTTTTGCTTCTGTATCCATGATTCAAAATGCAAGGAAATGGCCCAATATTGCTGCACAATATCATGCCGACATTGCTAACAGGAAAAAGGATGCCAGGCTTTACATAGCAAAGGCCAGTGTGGATATTAATTACACTAATGTCAGCAGTCAAGATGGTCTACAGGATACCCTCTTGCGCTCATGTCCATTCACAAAGAGACACCAAGCAAGGGAAAATCCCAGGACCTGACTCCTTTTTTCATCAGTTAACCACTTCTCACCCAAACACAAAGCAACTGTCAGGACAATAATTCAATAAGTTCTTTTGCTTGAGAGTATAAAGTAATCAAAATGTCTAGAAGACATGTGTCTTTCAGATTAGCTGTGTGCATTCAACTACATGTCTGTCCAGTTGGAAGGTATTGGATTGTTAATCTCCAAATAATTTACATGAATTTAGAGTGCTTCTGCCCCATGTAACCCCATGGACAGCATTCCCAGACACCTGTATTGAGAAAGAAGTCCAAGCCTTGTTCCTTCAGGGCCGATGTTCTTTCATGCTCAAGAGTGGATCACAACACATCCAGATTTTGAGAAAAGGCTAGAGGAATGGTATGGATATTTGTTGCAAAACCCTATTTTTAAAAACTCTCATGGATATGCAATGTGGGTCTTCTTTTACTGGGATTTACTTGAATCTTTGGGAGGGAAATGAAATAGCTTGAATTAGGGGATCAAATTTGCTGTGCCTTTTGGATTGAAATTTTTTATGTTAAATCAAGTTCCACACACACACACACACCTTTCTGTATTTGCTGAGTTGCTGCTCTATATCAAGATGAATGAAGCAGCAAATATTGTCCATTTTTCTTTCAGCCTCCTCCCTTATACCAGAATTTATGAATCATCACCTTGTATTTCGAACTCTGGCATCATCTCAAATTCAAAAATTAGAATAGCAGCCATTATGAAGTTCAGCTTATACCATCCTTCAGCAAAGAGGTTCTTGATGCAAATAGGATGAAAGAAGAAAAATTTCCATTCTCTAAATCTGTAAAATCTAAGATCTGAAATTTGAAGTCAGTGTGTGTGGAGACAATTGAAGAGCAAGTTGTTTTATTAGTTTGACTGATCATCTGGATGAATAAGGCCCTGTCAATTGTTCCCCAAAGCAGAAGTTTTTGACATATGATTATGAATCCAGTGTGGAGACATGCTACAGACTAGTGAAAACGTACCAACAGCTTTGTTGCATTATTACCTATTGAATCCCCAACCACAAAGCAAAAAACCCCACCACTTTGGATTGTCAGTATTTTCCATGTTAAAAATGTTAGCTTCCGAATATTTGTTCTTTAATATTTCTGGTTGTTTTCTACAATCAGACACAGAATCTCCTTGCAAGCATAAATCCCAAACAGCCCTTTTAGCTAGGAAGGAGTTAAGTTCTCATCCCAGCTGACAGCTGTGTCCTGATTGATGGGTCCAAAAGTTTAGATTTCCCCAGACAGGGAGCCAATTTTCCATTTGAAAAGGAGTCCTATAAAACTCAGCAAACAAAATAGTGAGTGAGTGGATAAGAGAGACAAAACAAAAGAAGGGAAAAACCTCTCTTAACAACACTTTCCAACAACTTTTCCTCTGCAAAGTTGCAGAAAATGAAAAGAAAGAGAACATGTGGGGGAAGGAGAGAGAGAGAGTAAGAAGACAGGACCTTAAACGAAAGGCAACCTAACAGAGCAAGCAGCAGAGGGGGAAGAGAGAGAGAAAGACAGAAGCTTCATGATCCCTAGCACAGCCACTCCTAAGTCAGAGCAGCCCCATGGATCTCAGACTGCATCCTTTCATTTCATTACTTTCTTTATATTAAACCCATTTTTGAATTTCCTCATTCCTTTTAGTCTGGGCTGTTTAGTTTGTAGCTCTTCTGGTATTCCTCTTGATCTCCCGAAATCCTGCTGTAGCCTGTGCTGAAGCCATTCTTCTTGGCAAGCCTGCACTATGCAGGCTCAGTGTTATAAGAAAGTGCTGTTCCTCCTATTTGAATGGACTTTCTTGAGACCCCTTCAGCCCCTACAACCTGGATTCTTGCCAAATAAAGAAAAGTGGGTGATGCCAACAGTCCTCTTTCAAGATATGCAAGATGGGCTTTTCAATTCATGTGAGCTGTTTTAAATCCAGGGTAGTTTGGGATTGCCTATTTCTGAATGGGGGCGGAAATAGTTTTACTTTCAAAAGATCATAACTCAAAAAGCTTTGTCCAAACTTCCCCAAATTTGGCACGGAGCATGAGCAGATTGTCTGCTACAATTGTGCCAGATTTGGTGCTGATCTAGAGCCCAATTTAAAAGTTATACATTTTTTTGTCTGGGCTGCCATTTTTAGAATTGCCTTATAGAATTTTGTTTTACTCTGCCACACAATATCAGAGGTTTAACTCTCATGTGCCTTTAACAAAAACAAAGATTTCAATGTTGCAGCCTTTGCTCCGGTGGATAATCATTTCTCATGTAAACCACCTCACTGGTTTCAATTCAGACTAAAGGTGAGCACGAACCGCCAGTTTGGCAATTCATGGCAGTTTTTTTGTTTGTTTGTTTTGGGGTTGTTTTTTTTTTTGGACAAACACTTGTTCAGTGCTTCCCAGCCCCACCACCTCTGGCAGGTGCCCACTCAGAGGCAGCGCACAGAGGAGGTGGGGCAGGGAAGCTGGGGTGCCGCCTCTGAGTGGGCACCCACCAGAGGAGGTGGATCTGGAAAGTGCCGAACACCTGTTTGGCCAAAAAAATTAAATGGCATGGACTGCCAAACTGATGGTTCATGCCCATCTCTAATTCAGACAATAAGAAAAAAAAATAGACATAAGAAAAAGAAGGCAAACCTGAACCTCGTGCATGTGTTACTAGGCCATGCTCTGAATGCAAATGATGCCTAAGATTTTATATTGCCTTATTATTTACACCTCTTCTGAGTTGTGGATCCAAGAGCTTATGTGAATCCAGAACAGCTCACCTATAGAATTTGACATATTAAGAGCCGCAATTTTATTGCAGAAGAAAGAGGTCGCCATTTTATTTCTCCACAGAAAACAAAGCTTGTTCAAGTATGACAGCTTACTGCAATAGAGTCTTTGCCCCACTGAATCCATTGTGTGGGACTCTTAGCATAGTAAAAGTTATGCTTCAGAGACGTTCCTAACAAAACAGAGAACGTTTTTATATGTAAAAGCATACGTACAAGCAGTTATAGATATTATTCATTATAAAGACTTCCCATTTGAGAGAAACGTCCTTGAAATGATAAATATACAAAAGTGTATTAAATCTTTAAGATGTTTTGCCAAATTAAAAATATATATAAATTAATCAGAGGAAATGGCTTCCCCTCGGTCTAAATGAGGTGACAGACGTATACCTTAACAATAGGATGCTGGATTTGGTTCACAAAGCAGATGATTTTATTTCTAAGCTGTTTTTAACACATCTATAATAATTGATATTGCTGCTATAGTTAATGTTGTTATCAATGGGCCTAATGCCAAGGAATAAAACAAGCAATGAAAAAGATTAAGGCTGCTATGTTAAAGTAGGGGAAGGAAATATTTCAAAATCCATGCAAGGTTCTTGCTGCTCAAGTGAAAATGTCAGCAGGGCTGAGCTTTGGCTCTTTCCTCCTTCTGACATCTTTTTATTTTAAACTATTTTATGAACCAACTTCCTGTTGAACGTAATGGAGAGAAGAAAGGCATACTGAAGACATTGTAGTCATGTTTTGTTGCAAAATTCAGACAGAACTAGGCCTACAGGCATTCTTCAACCTTAAAATAATAAACAATGTCCCTAGATTTCAGCTCCCTGACATGCACAATTGTTTGTTTTATTTTACAGACAAAACAAAACAAAATGCTAGGATAATTGTTCAAATCTATTGCTTTTTGCCCAGCCAGTGTAATGTGTTAGAAGGAGAACAAAAGTCCCACGCTGGTTTTTGGTGACCATGATACTAAGAAGAAGTGATGTATTCAATGATTTGGCCCCAATGCGGAGAGATGAGACATTGTAATTCCTAGTGGGTTCAGGAAATACAAGACACGTATGGAACCTAATCCTTAACTCTGATCCTAACCTCAGTGCTAACCCTATAGTAAACTCTCAGGACATTGGAATTCTCCTGAGGTTAAAAAAAATACCCAGAATTCACTCAATCCAATTTACAAAAATAATATTGGTGCACTCTCTGGAGATTTCTAAATTTATTTGTGTCCGGGTGTAGTCAAGACCTGAGAGAGCAGATCTACCTCCCCACACCATGAACCAATGCTTGCCTTTCTCTAGGGTCACAGTTCCAACCTAGGCAAAGGAGGAGGCATCACAGAAAATTCCATGATGTTGGGAGAGGCTAGGCAGGGTATCCATGTCAGATTCCCCCAGACTCAGGGCTGAAGCTTCAAGAGTACTGTAAAAGAAATCAAGGTGAGGGATTCATACTTCCTTTGGTCCCTGAGACACCTTCTTAGGGTCATAGAACTGCAGCCTAGAAGTACAACCATATAAGCTATATTGAATCACAGCACATAATAAAATGTTTCCTGAAATTTAGCAAAAAACGAAGGGATAGGCATTTTGTGTAAAAACAAAAGAAAAAAAATACACAAAAGAGTCTTTCAATTTTGCATTCTTTTGTTGATTCCCAAAACTGAACTTTTTAAACATGAATGCCTCATGTTAATGAAAGAAGAGTGCATGAAAGTTTCATTTTCCTTTATTATTCCTTCTTTCATTATCCTTTTTTTCACCATTTGACTGTCAAATTGCCTGGGAAATATTTCTTCCAATAGCATTGCAACGATTGCTGTCAGCAGGCAATCAGAAAGTCCAGGAGAGAGAAGCAGGAATTTTTGTATCTGTAAAAGGGCCTGGTTTGGTTGGAACCCAGTGAGGAGTGTTCTTTTGTTTCAGTTGTTTTTGTAGGTGGGATTACTTTGTGCTAATGAACTCCTGGTGCCTACACCATCTTGGATTGTGTTGCCTGGCCTGTCTCCAGGATTCAAAGAAAAGGAGACAGGAAAAGGTGTATGCTTTGCTAGGCTGTTTTGTGTTGTTTGCTTTGGTGTATGTTTTGCATTCTTCCTATTGTGTTGAGTGGGTGTCACTGAATTAATTCTGTTGTTTTGTCTTTTTTGGATGCTTCATTACTTTTTTAATTGATTGGTGAGGTTTTTTTGCTCTGTGTGCAAGGCTGGCGGTACTGGTGTATCTTGACTGGATAAGCATATTTGTCAGGTCAGCAATATTAAACTAGAAAGAATGGAGCTTTCACTTAACCTTTATACCACGTGGTACACTCTGAAGTGCCAAGCTTATGTATCCTTCTCAGCCACACCACAGCTGTTAACAACCATAAGGTTGTTTGTTTCTCCAGAGATAGTTTATTTCAGGGGAAGTCAATGATGAAGTGTTAAGTGCTACATGGGGCAAGCTAAGATAGCGATTGGTGCTATGTGGCTGATGACGGTCTTGCTCGCCTAGGGTTGCCAGATACATGGGTACCAAAAGGAGGACATAGAAAGCCAAAAAGGAGGACAGAGGAGGACGTATTGCGGGGGCGGGCTCCGTGCGCAGGGTGGGGTGGGGGGCGTGTCACTTTTGGAATTAGGTATTGGGGAGAATAGCTCTTTGATCATGGGGCAATACCATGACCATTCAACCTACTCAGTCTTGAAAGGTCAAGACTGGGAAAGTTACATTAAAAAACAAAATAATCAGCAACAATCAAACAAAATATAAGAGCTACTAAAACAAAGTACACTAAGAAATCACATTAATAAAAGCATAATAAAGTGAAATAAAAAGTTTTAAAAGTTGTGTGACAGATTTAAAACACTTTATAAAAACCAGAAAAAAAAACAGAAGGCGTGGATTTCTCTCTGCTTGAGAAATGAAAAGGGTGGAGAAAATGGATTTGGAGAGAGAGAATTTTATACATACACACACACAATGCTTACTACACTACATATGACAAAGCCATATATGTATATATATAATGTATATATTATGTGTGTGTGTGTGTGTCTATATCTGTATCTGTATCTATATATGGCTTTGGATACACACACACATATATATCCTATATATATCCTTTTATCCTATATTTTCTCCACCCTTTGCAATTTCTCAAGCTGAGAGAAATCCACTTGTGTGTGTGTGTGTGAATTTCTAGCTCCCACAAGCACGGGGGATAACTCTGCACATGCTTCTGGCTCCTGGACCTGGAAACACACTCTGCACATGCCCCAGAGTCAGGGGTGTGTGGGGTCGGGGCAGAAGGGGGGGATAAAAGTGCCTCCTCTTCCCCGGCTTTAGGAGGAAGGAGGGACTGGACCGGCCCCTATTTCCCTGGCTCTGAACCGCCCCCCCCCCAGAACCCCAGACCAGCCTTCCCTCCTGCTTGCATCAGTTCCTTTTTTCATAGTTTTGAATCAGTCTCTCTCTCTTTCTCATACACACACACCCCCTCCCTCCCTCAATTTTCTACATATATTTAAACAAGCTTGATGAAACCACCCGGTTCCTCTCTCGCACCTTTCTTCCTGCCTTAATTGGAGCCTTCTCTCCCTTGCATTCACGTCCTTTTTTCATGGTTTTATGAAAGTCAGTCTCCCTCTCACATACACCCTCCCTCCCTAAATTTTCTACAATCTTACCTTTAAACAAGCTTGATGAAGCCACCCGTCCCTCTCTCACACCTTTCTTCCTGCCTTAATTGGAGCTTTCCCTCCTAATTGGAGCTTTCCCTCCTCCTGCTTGCAGTCACTTCTGGCGGATGTAGTCATTCACAAGCCGGATTGACTGCCCGGGGCTGTTCTACAGCTGTAACCAATCAAGCCGCCTTATCTCCGATCTCTAAAAGAAGGAAGGATTTACAAGTGCCGCAACCAAGGAAGGAGGGAGAGGTGGCTTACAGTTTGAGGTTCGGCTGCAGGGGGTGGGGGTGAAGATACAAAAGCCGGACATTTTAAACTTTTTTAGCTTTGCCTGCCAGACAGAGGACATTAGCCTGAAAACGAGGACATGTCCTCCTTTTGCCGGACGTCTGGCAACCCTATGCTCGCCGCACAGAGAGTGGTAAGTGGACCAGTGGGTTCTTGGGGGAGGGTTCCATTTCTGCTGGCACCTGTGGTGCTGATATTTATATTCGTATCCCTCAGGATACAAATATGAATATCCCATGTCTAGAAGGTACCTCTTTTCTAGACATGACTCTACTACTGCAGCTTATCCTATTGGAAACCATGAAATATTCTAGAACTGAGTAGTCTCATAACATTAGGTTTATAATGCAAATATTATTATATGGTCTCTTACAAATTTTCTGTTTGCTTCTCCAGAGATGGTTTATTTCAGTGGAAATCAATGATGAAGTGTTAGGAGCTACACAGGGCAAGCCAAGATAACAATTTGCCTTATCTCTTTCAAGATTAGTCATATAAGCCTTGCTCACGATGGGTTAACAAAGATATCTGATATACAGGGAAATAAATAGCACTTACTTTAAGAAGTTAACGTACCTTGGCTAGAATCTGTGAAGAGAGAAAACAACTATGCAGAGACACAAAACAAACAACAGTAGCTGGTTCTAAAGAGCAACATATTTCAGATTGTAGGTTGATCTCAGACAAACTCCTAGAGCTTCTCAAGTGCAAGGCAAAACAGGTTCAATCTGTACCTCTGTGGCTTTATGATTCATGACTATTAGCCATTACGCTGGACAATCTGTCAGTGACTCAGAATGTTGTGTGTCCACAACCAGTGTCTTTGTGTTCAGATATGAATCTCTAAGCTCTCCACGCACCAGAAAGGGTCATCATAAAAAAAAGAGTTCTCTGACTGTTAGATTAGCAAGCCAGAGTCTAAGTTAAGTAGTGGATTCCAGGTTTTAGAATCTGGAGAATTTGTAGAGCTTCTCAGTCTTTATAGTGAAGAGCATTTTTTTCCTCACCAAATCCCCACTGAGTCTGCTCTAATACAACTTACTACACTGAGCAACAGAATTTCAGCCAGTAGTTGTTCCACATCTCAAGACTAGAAATCCAGACAAATGACTGAATAAAATGTAACCACAACATTAACTGTGCAATCCTTTACATGTCTGCCTAAAAGTAACCCAATTGAGTTATATGGGACAAACTCCCAAATAAATAGCATAGGATTCCTTGCATTAAAATCCTTCATAAGTGCATCCAACAAGGAGAATATACCACCTGACCTTATCCACAGCCCCACCAGCTAGCAAAGGCCAGGAGGAAAGGTATGGCTGGGTCCAAGTGTTCTTTCCTTTTAACTCAGCAAATATGGAAGGGTTTCCCCCACATATTGTTTACAACAGTGGAGAAGTTTCTGGTGTCAGCTACAGGGCTGGCTGGTGTAGATCAGGTGCCCGCTATGGGACATCTTCAGGACTATGAGATAGCTCTGGATTCAGCTACCACTGGTGGAAGAATTGGTGGTGGTAACTTTACACACACACACACACACACACACAGAGAGAGAGAGAGAGAGAGAGAGAGAGAGAGAGAGTTGTGATTGAAACTTCTGGAACAAGTGAGGTCTTAGAGTTTTAAAGTTAAACTTGTGTGTATTTTTCCCCAAAGAGATATATGGTAATACTGTGACTTTTCATGTGTGCAGTACTGTATATATTTGTAATTAATTTTTAATTTTAAATACAATTTATATTAAAACATTTTTAAAAAAAGAATCACCTCTACTACATCCTATATCCTTCCAGTCATAAACATGGTGCATGCTTATGTTAGGACTGTAGCCACAGAAGTAAAATCACTATAAAGTTGAACATGACACTTGAGGCTAATACAGATGGTTGATTTTTTAAAAAGACATAGAAAAATGAGTTCCAAACTTGGAGGGAAGTGCTGCTCTGAATTTTTCAGAGGGTAACACCACTGGCAGCCTCAACTTTATACCACTCAGACACCTTTCCCAGCCCATTCACAGCCTGCCCATGTTGTATCTTTGTGATAAACCAGGCATAGGCAGGACAGTCCTGTCTTACTTCCTGTTCCGCACCTGAGTAAACAGGCCTCTGACCTCAATTATCTCAGTGCATACTACAGGGAGTATATTAAAGAGATCTCTTTAAGGAGACTGGGTCAGCCTGACATAATGAGAATATATGAATAGTACTGGCAAATGAAAACAAGAACAAGTGTCACAATTATGGAAGAAAATGTATGAAAAAAAACAGAATCCATGGAATTGGAACAAATATCTGAACTTAAAAAAGGAAAGGGCTTCTGTACCTTTAATAGTTGAGCAGAAAAATGAATTTGAGCTGGTGGTACTTATGCCAGCTAGATCTGCCAAAATTCTCTCTTCTGCACAACAACTAAATGAGCTGGAGCCTAGTTTTCTTTCTTTACACCTCACAGGGAACGGTCTACTTATTTTGCAGATTATTAATGGAGATGTATTCCCTTCCACTAATCAGATATTCAGTGAACTTCTTAGGATTCCTTCACCACACCCATACTTTGCTGTTGCTAAATTACGACATCCTATAAATAAAAGGGAATTTCAGTGTCTAGTTATTAATGTAATGTGAAGCCTTATTCTTTTGCTGAGACGGGGAAAGGAATTACTGCCCATATTTCCAATTAAACTCGGGTAAAGTAGATCTGAATATTTCTTATATTCTTACATATCTTCTTTTGATATCTCTACATAGAGCTCCATATATTGAAAAATATAGGGATATGACATTTCTGGGGGAACTCTTCTTCTCAGTGATTTTTGGAATGTTGTTATGTCCACAAAGAATGATCCTGGTTCTCAGACTTTTCCTGTCTGCTCCCAGCCATCATTTCCCACAATTTGTTCTGCACAGGAAACAGCCATGTTCAGGCAACAACACCCTCATTGATCCTCATGCTTTCATCCAAAAACAAACAACAAACGAACCAAGCACAGAGCATTATTTTTAAAGAGTCCCACAACAAAGATTTTCGAAGACTTGGTATGGAAGACAGGTGATTTCCAAAAGAAATTAGGAGTGGAGTCACCATTTGCTGTCAGGGGGTGAGATGAAAAGCATTCAATGATAGTACTGATCTTCCCCACAAAACAAAACAAAATCTAGCAAAGAGAATCTTTTTTGACAAGGTGTCTGCAATGTTTTTCAAAGAGTTAATATGGAAGGTAGCCCAAAGGAGATTAGAAGTGGAGTGATCCTGCTCTTTCAAGGCCTCAGATATGCATCACTAATCTTCTAAAGCAAACAACAAAACAAAAAAAAAGCATTTTTCTTTTGCAAGGAAATAGACAGCAGAGAAGTCCCATGAGACTTCCCACAAGATTTCTCTCCAAAGAGATCCCTTAGGAGAAAATCTTGGGGCAAGAAAAAAAGAGAGGTTTCTTTCTCCCTTTTCTCTGAAGAAAACAAGTAATGTTGACTCATATTCATATTGACATCGATCTACTATAGAAGCATCCCATCCAGATTTGAAACATATAGAAAGACCATAATAACAATTATGTGCCATTAAGTCAGTTCTGATTTATGGTGACCCTTTCCAGAGTTTTCTAGATAGTGTGTACTCACAAATAATTTACTCTTCTCCTCTTCTGGGAGGACTCTGGGAGTGTGCAACTTGGCCAAGGCTACACAGACTGGCTCTGCTTTTGAGAGGCACCGTCAAACTCTCAACTTCTAGCTCCCAGTCAGATGCCTAACTCACGGAACTGTCCAGCCAGCTTAACAAGGCCATAGTTATTTAAATTTTATGCTAATTTAAAATTGTATGCATCATTTTGCAAACTGTTGGCCAGCCTTTGTTTTTTAAATGAAAAGTATACACAAATCTGGAAATTTGACATTTCATGGCTGTTATGGACAGCAAATATATCCTATTTTTACTGATTGAGTTAAAGTCAGATTTTTTCTTCTTCTCAATTGGGCCATTTGTTTGACTGGGTTTCTTAAGTGGGTGAAGTAGAAATCACTTTGTTATGTGCTGTCAAGTCAGAACCAACTTATAGCAACCCTAATAGGGCTTTCAAGGTAAGTGAGATTTTTAAGGAGTTATTTTACCAGTTTCACAGCCTGAATGAGTTTCCATGGTTGAGTGGGGAACACAAACCCAGACTTTCTGAGTCCTAGTCCATCAGTCTATCCACTACACCACATTGGGTGTGGTATTAGTGGATGTAAAGGATTCACTGTACTGAGGCACATTTCATTATGAATTTGATATCCTATTGGTCCCAACAGGGCTCTTGCACAGGATTCTTTCTTCCTACATAGAAATAATTCTAAGTAAGAAAGTACACTGTCACAAGGCAAGTATTCTGTGAGAACTTATTTTGCCATAAGGATACAAATAAACATGCAATAGCAAAATAAATATGAGGGTTCTGTGGAAGCATATGATAAGACAGATCATCACAATAATGAGCTAAGTCTTCTTTTTAAAAAATACAACGAAAATAAAGAGTTTCAAATCCGTATATAACAAGTGTTATGCCTGAAGTATTCCTAATAGCTTGTGGTTACTCCGTAAGTAAGTCTTAATTGGCTGAAATCTGCATAGTTATGCAAATGAGAAAACTTTCAGATGTGAATTGAGTTAAGAAATCCCTTCAGACTTTATCTGTTGCACACGAAGTTGCACAATTCAGTATGCAACAAATAATATCTAAAGAGATTTCTTACCTTATAGCAATTCTCATCTAAAAGTTATGCCATTTGTGTAACTGTCCAAGAGAATTTTAGGTACTGAATTAAATACGTTTCATCCCAAGTGATTATGTGTAGGACTACAGTCTAAATGATTTAAACTAGCAAGACAATTCTGTCTAATACCGTACTTTGATTAAAAGAGGAAACCACACCATGTTGCTTAAAGCTGTCCCTGACTGACCTTTTCAATTCCGAATTCATACTTCATATAAGAGAAACTTGTGAGATAATACTTCATATGATAAAGATTTTACATTGACTGTCCTAGGGAAACACCTCAACCCTCATAAAACAATTTTTTTTCATTTTTTCTTCCCAAGCAAAATATCATTGAAAGCTACATGTAAATGGCTGAATGTTGTTCCTCAAGCCCAGAAAAGTCATTTCTAGACTCGTAGCTTAAAAGGAAAGAGGGGGGAAAATACTATTACTGGTGAACACAATGTATAAAAAGCAGAGGGATCCAATTTTAAAGAATGCTTGTGGCAATGAAAAAATATAACTTCAAATGTGAATCCATTCATTGAGGCCTTAACACTCATTTGTTGGAAACGGAGGGGGCAGTGGGACCCTCACGCCATAGCCAATTGGCATGTGTCAGGCAGTGAGAGGTCAAGTGCTGGTTGGTGGGGTGGGTGTGCTACTCCTAGATTTTGTTAAAATGATGGCATTAAACAGAAGTTACATCTGAGGTCAAGTGACCGCAATAACAGGGGACACAGCGAGCCCTCAAATCATTCCCAGTGATGGAAATGACATGGAACTGACATAATATCTGAGGTGAGATGAAACGGAAATCCTCAGCAGCTGAACACTTCACCTACTGATGAGTTACCTGACCCTAACCAATCTTATAATCATATCCATGTCAAGGGGGAAGCCGCATTTTCAAGAACAGAAGGCAGAGTTGCAGCATTATCTATATATTTTGGACTCTGTCTCTCCTACTGGAATGATGTTGTTAAAAGTTTCGATGATGTTTTAAACCATTCACTATTTCTGCCACTGGGCGTCGAAAGATGCTAGGTTTTAACCATCCAGATCAATGTCTTGTTCACCACAAACACTCCAAACCAGGCTCCACCTTCCAGGAGTTGTTTTGCTCTCCTCACCTCCCTGCCCCCCCCAATTTATCAAATGAACAGCAACTCCAAACCCTTAATGAACAAGCCAATGTTTTAAAGCGTTTAATTTTGAAATTGCTTGCTTGCAGGTTAATATGACTGGTTTGTTAGTGTCTAGGAATAACTTTGATATAGAGAAGTAGTTCTTATTTCTTTTTCTTTCTTTTTTAGAAACAGGAAACATTTTGCTTTCTCTACATGTTCTGAGGTATACAAAACAATATATATGATCTGTATTTAATCCTCATCTGCCAGGAAAGAACATATACTTTATGTCCTCCAGAGTAATATTTTGTTGTGGAATCAAATATATATACTACAGCTGCACCATAGGTTTCTGTTCTCATTAGCACCTGAACAGTTATAAATAATTATTTCAAATTTGATCCACTTACTATGTACAGGTTTTTTTATCTGTTGTTTTTTACAGGCAAAACAGACAACTGGGACAAAAATTGTCTATCCAAAATCTATTGATTTTTGCTGTTAAGATCTTTCTCCTCCCCCCACCTTTCCATCCAAAATAGCATATTAGAACAACAAACAAAAAAATTCCCATGCCAAAATCTGAGAACAGGGGATGAGCTTTTGTAATGTCACAGAGGGAGGACAAGCAAGGGTTGAGTGGTGGAAGTATATTTCCCCTAAGTTTTGCACTACTGCCCCCAAAGCTTGTTTAAGAAGAAGATTCATGAGGCACAACACTGTTACTCCATTCCTGACCTTGTTCCAAAGGGCCCAGTATTGGCACACCAGAAAAGTAAGAGCTGGAGAGAGAGATAGTGGGTTGATGGACTTGGGCCCATCATGCCGTTTGGTGAGCTAGCTAGGAATTGAGGGAGATGAGAGACTAGGCTTTAAAGCCATTGCACATAAACATCAAACTATCTACTCCTTTGGTGCTGCTTGCTCAAAGATTTGTCTCCTCACCTGGAGACTTAGAGAAGCAGAGTTACTTCCAAGAGCCACCCAGTGCCTTTAAAATCTGACAACTCTACCAGGCATGGTTTATACATGAAGCTTTAAAAATACTCAGTATCTGGGGGCTGAATTACTTATTGCCCAATGACTTGCCATTGAATATGTTAAGTATCCAAACTGACAAGCATTATGTTTGTTCAAAAAGATATGAAAAATCTAGATAAAACCATCTGATTGAAAAATGGGAGATCCATATATACAGGTCCTCTCTTGATGCTGCAATAAAAGAGTGATAACTAATGAGCATTCACCTATGATTTAACCCATATTTAAACATAAGCTGCTTCCCCCTGGGCTAACATTTTGGGGCAAAGTAGAATAATTAAAATATGGCATGTTGAGATGGGAACCTAGACAACTGTGTGTTTTCTAATTATTCTGTTGCTTATCTTCACAAATCTTCAAGGCCCATCTTTACTGTATTTAGCTAAAAACCATTATAGTTTAGTAAACAGTGCAGCAGAAATAATCTATAGGAAGAGTACAATAAAATAAAGTACAGTGGATTTTTGAATCACTTTGAAAGTGTAATGAACTTTTCATGAAGCAGCTATATTAGCAATCCTTTAAAACTAATGATTAAGTTTTAAAATCACTAATAAAGTAAGTGCAGGAATTATTGGTGGCTATAGCAAAATATACAGAGGCTGAGTGGTGAGGACCTCTATGGCTTGGACCATGGGTGGCCTGAACACTGAAAATAAGGCTACCTTATCGAAGGTGTAGTGGAGTGATGGACTAGGACCAGAACTAGGGTCAGATCCCTGCTCAGCCATGGGAACTAACTGGTGGTAATGATACTAAAACCATTCCTTAAATATCTCGAATATGTTGAAAACCCTATTAAGGTCACTGTAAGTCAGATATAACTTATGGCACATGCCAGATCTCCTAATAATTGCACCACTACTATATATCCTGTGTAATTTTGTCAGAATAATGGAGGAGAACATATTATTTTTATCCACACAACTATTCCATTAGATTCAGCTCTATTATTTGTATTGTACAGACTGGCAATTGAGTTTTAAATTGTAATCCTACAAACACTGACTGGGAAGGACATGTTTATAAGCTTTTTTATTTGGGTGATATTCCTAAATCCTAAGGGCTGTATTTCTCAGTATACAGAATAACTAAGACAAATTTAGCCTCAGTTACCCATTCCTTTGTGGTTCCCTGTAGCTGTGACATAGTGAAGAGATAGTGGTGGGGGTTACCAAATAAGGAGCACGGAAGACGCTAGGGCTGTGGCCTACACCACAGAACAGTGACTGTAGCCTACATCACAGAACTGTTGCAGAGATTAGAGCTAGCTTTTCGCTATGCCACGGCAGCTTCCGAGTTCATGGCTGATCAGGTGTTAGAACCCTGATTTCTCACTTTCTTGCTGCTCCTCTTTTTTTCAGGAAGCTCAGACTCCCTCTTTTAAAAAAATATATGAATATATACATATTTAATCTGACCATTACATTGCGGGTCATTCATTTTGGTTTCTAACTTGAAAGGGAAAGAGAAGCTTGAAAATCCACACCCCTTTCAAATTGTATTTGCAATGTTTTGAAGGTTCGAGACAGAAGTACAAATTGCAATCACTTCTCCTATGAATCAGCATGTATTCAAATCAAAGAGGAGCCAAGACAAGCTACTTGAGTTTGTTCCTTGAACCTGTCAAAGCTCCAAAGAGATTAAGCAGCTGACCCCATCGCTAACATTGCTCCACAAGAGACGTTTCTGTCACTATGTCTGCCACTTGGCTTTTGAAGATGCCACAAAGCCTGGGGCGACCTCTGCTACATTTCAGTCTTGTTTATTGATTTCTGACCCAGTGCTTAATAGTTTTCCCAGTCTCCCTGAATGGCTTTTGTAAGCAATAGGGTTTGTACATCTCCTCGATCAATACCTTTTATATTTACAATAAAATTGAAACTGCTTCTGCTGGGGGTGCAGCCCAGCATTTGTCATCCTCCAGCAAGGGAAAACTATGTCATTATCTGAATTAAAACATTTATTTCTGATTAAGAGAGTGTCCTATCTCATTAATTTTTCCCTTTCCAATAGAAAGGGAATAGAATCTTATTGATTTTTGCACTTTTACACATCTCCACTGCTGGGAAGATAATTGAGAAGTTAGCCAGAATAAATGAAGTTTCAAGTCTAGCAGGCCAGCCAATACCTTCCAAATTCAAGGTGTTTTTATGAAGCTGGATTTTAATTTGTTGGCAAGCTGAAGCAGTGGGACTTCTTCAGCTGAGTAAATTGGATTAAGAGTAGAGTCTCCTTGAAGCATGTCTTGGTGAATGCTGAGGGGCTCATTCCCCTAAGACAGCAACAGACTTGCATTAGATTTATGTTAAGACAGCTACCAAATTGCCCTCCTTCAAAACTCAAACTTGTTCCTGGAAGCATGGATTAGTTGACCAAAAGCTTCCTAGATTAAGTTCCCTTCATAGTATCTCTGCTCTTAAAAGACAACTGAAATCTAATCAGAAGTTGAACTAGACTATCAGAATTTCCATCTCCGTTGATCACACTTTTTTAAAAAAAAAATAAACAATGGGATTAAAGCCAAGCTTCATTAAAAAGAATTCTCTCCTTCCAGAAACCCCCCTATTCCATCAGCATTAGTAATTATACTAGAGAGTATTTGGGGTATGGTACATTCTGCTACTTACTACAGGTTAGTAGCTTATTTTGTTGTATTTTAGGATATGGATAGTTCCACTGTTTCTCCAGATAAAAAATGAATACAGCAAGTTCACATCTCCAGGCAAAGATCAGCATTCTCCCTGTATCCTCCAATAATGCACACTTAGCATTTGTATATAATGTTAGAAGTATGTGATAGATAGGGTTTTATTTACTAATATACACTATAGTGAAGCAGGGTGCCCCATGTATAAGAAAATCACATGATTTTTGTTACAAATTTAATGTTGGCTTCCATGTACATCACTACTGATCTAACTTCCAGAAAACAAGTGTTTGATTCCCCCCTCTACCATTGGGCAGAAACAAACTCCAAAACAAACAACATTTTACAAATAAATATTACAATTACTTAGGCACTCAGGAATTTTTGAAATGTGTTTTCTTCACTTTTACTCTTATGCTTTCATAATACCAGTCAGATGTCCCAAAGTGTTAAAATAGCATCACTGTCATGTGTTACTCTGTGTTTTTAGTAACCCATGTATGAAAACATGTATCTTTACACATCTGTCCCAACATCCTGGGAATAGTGGAGTTTCTTGCAGTGACATGGAAGGTATCACTTATAGACAGCACCCTAAACACAAGGAAAGTGCAGAAATTAAATAAAGAACACTAACAAAATGTACAAGGTTCTTGTTTTGTTGCAAATATTTACAGAAAGAACTGATTGGTTAGTGCATAACCCTTAGTACTGTACTGACACAGCTAACTGGACGACACTATATTCTATTAACTTGGAAGAATGTAAGGGGAAAAAGAAAAGAAAGAAACATCAGAGTGGATATAACTTCCTGTTGCTGAAGAAAGGAAGAGCAAAGGATCTCAATACCTGGTTAGTCATAATCACTTGGGTAATTAGAGAGAACAATTACTATTCAGGCTTTCATAGGTCACTTATCCATAATGGGCTAATCATCCTTATGATTACAAAGAGCACCCCTTTCCCATGTGGCCAAAGGTTCTAAAGGTGATAATAACCACATGACAGGAGACTGAGGGTGCAAAAGGCGCACATCTGATTCACCAGATCTCCCTTAAAGGTGACTACTACACACCTGGCCCTCAGAGGTAGAAGCCCTACAGCTAGACAAAAAGGTCCAGCTAGGCCACAGCTCAGAGTTGGACCGAAGTGTATTTCGCCATGTGTCATGTGATCACTGGGAAATATATTGCACTGAACTGCTCCTGAAAAACAAAACAAAACAATGGGACAGAAAGTCTGGGAAGAGAAAGCATGGGAGGGAAGGTTGCCAGTAATTAGATGTGTTACCTCAGACCCCACAAAGCATTCATAAAGTGTTCTTGGCTCTTACATTGGTCACACAGGAAAGGCAAGCCATTAAATTTAAGCAACAGCTTGCTACTTGCACCCACAACCCGGTGTGGGCCTTCCTGACTCACAAAGTGGTATGCAGAGATCTGTATTACCAATAATCTGGCAACACATAGAGTGTGGAGGATCCTTGAGAGAATTAGGCAGCAAGCTGAGCTCCCAGTTAACATTTATGCAACACCACTGAAGCAGACATTGTCCAAATGGATGAATTAGTTCTTAGCGGGGATGAAGCTCTAAATGACATTGAGGCAACAAGAGGTGAAATAATGTAGGTAGCGGTGTGTAGAACAAAAGGAACTTTGAGACATAGTCTGATGGTGCTTTAAACAAACCCTTTATCTGGAATGGAGGATGCTTCTGAATTGTAAGATATTCCCTGACAGGACCTTAGATTGGTCAGTGCCACGTTGCCTCCTGGGGTGGCTGACCTGGGTTTTGTTCTTATTATTAAGGAGGCATGAATGCAGACGGATAATGCCTGTGAATTTAGGAAGGCTGAAGTGGAGACACAGGTCATAAACTTGATGTTAATGGTGTTCCATGCCTGCACATTAGTATCAGGATCCTATTGCTCCTAACTGCCCTCTTCAGCCTTTTGGAACATTATCACTTATTAGAAAAGATGCTAGAGTAATGCTTGACAAACACACACACATGTATATTCACCATTTTTCATAAAAAATATATCCATATATTAGAATATACACATTTATGTGTACTTTCCCCCCCCAAATGTATGCACTTCCCTCCACATAGTATACTTTCCCTTCATCTGTGCATTTTGTATGCATCTTTTTCCTATGTACATTTTTTAAATTGACACGTCTGATCTCACTGTTCAGAACAATACAGATTTGAAGTGCAACTGAATATATACATTTAGGTAGTGAGAATTAGGGCTTGTCTAAACAGGTCTTTCTGCAATGGGCTGCTGTGGGCTAAATAGATTTTAGAGTCACTTGAGGTCAATTAGAGTTGTGACAGGCAAAGATCCTCACATCCAAATGGTATATCAGAGCGCAAGCAACCCTATTTTGGTCTGGCTCCTTCTGGTTTGAATTTACAGTATCATGAAGTACTATAGCTTAATAACTGAGCCACATCAGGATATTGACAAACTGAATACGTCCTCTGCTCCTTGGTGGAGGGGCAAGGAAGTGGGGAAAAAATGCCTCTAATAAATCATCACGGATGCACTGCATCATTTATTAAAAAATTAGATTCCCCCCCTTTACGTTGTACAAAGGGCTGGTTGAGAAACTTCCAACAGCCAAATCCATGTATTCAACTTGGAGCAGCTTCTTGACCAATCCTTTAAGCCAAAGCAAAGATTGCACCCTCCATTACATTCTTATCTAAATGTGACCGAACACAATTGTTGCCAAACCGTGATTTGATTATTATTTTTAGGTAGCAAATAAAAAATAAAAAGAGTTTTCTCTTCACATATCCTGCATTTACATTGCGTATCAGAGAGAGAGAGAGAAAGTCCAAAGATGAGAACCCAAACAGTAGTTTCAACTCATTGAAGAGCAGTTTTTGTTTTTCCAGAGAACACCTGAGTCTTCCTCTCCTCCACACTGGACAGTAAACTACTTTTTAACTTTCACAAGCAGTTTGCATGAGACATGAAGGGTCTGTTATTTGAAGGGGGACCTCTAAAAAACCCCTCAATGGGCTCACAAAACTGGTTTAATGTTCCTTTGCATCCCAGCCTATGTTTCTTGTTGTCATAACCAACTTATAGTGACCCTAATAGGGTTTTCATGGGAAGTGAGAAACTTCAGGAGTGGCTTTGGCTTATTTATTAAAAGAAAAGAACAAAAGCATTCTAAAGGCCTTTGTTAAAACATATTAAGAGTTTTAGATTAAAAATGCTGTGTCGGGGGATAGCTTAATTTCTTGTTGCATTTTAATGTGTGATCTAAAGTAGCCAAGTATGCAAAAGGTTGAATGCATTCATCACAAACAGTTCTGTTTTCTCTCTTTACACCAGTGAGAAATTACAAGATTACCAATGACCTTCCTCCCAATGAAGCTCTGTAATTATGGTCATTTGTTATACAGAAGCAATGAATAGCTGGGATTTACACAGAATAAAAATATTATTTAAGAGCTATACTATTGACATGGGAAGCATAATCCTAATTTATCGAAATGCTACAACTATTGGTAATGGTCTTTGTCCATTAACCCTATAAGCCGGAGACTGACAGGACTGTAGTGCATATTGTATTAAAAGTCATTTTCCCCTTTGGCTGCAAAATATCAACAATTAAAATATGCACAGCTAACTGGTATAAGTGGACCTTGCAAATGGATTTGTTCTCTTCACCTCACCCCTGGTTTCCCAACAATTATTGTACTGAGGACACCGAGGAAGAAAAACAGATCTCTACTACTAACCTGTATTTGCATAAAATCAGATTCTTTTCACCTAGAATGTGTAGGACGATCGTATTTCACCACACTTCCCAACTTTGTGTTTTGGTGATTGGAGATGCTTATGCTGCAACGTGTTTGTGTGCACAAGGGCAGCACAAACTTTTTAAAGAAAAAGAAGAAAAGAAGAATAGAAGATACACTCAGATCTTGTTTATTCCACTGAAGGCTCAGTAGTGTTATAAGAAAATATGAAATACATTCGATTAGCCCTTTGATTGATTTAAACACACACACACATAGACACACATTATTCCTTGCTTTATCTCTTTTGTATTCTGTACATTTGCCCCAAGCTGTCATTATTCCATGCTCATCGGCGGAAGAGTTATAGTTTGCAAAAACCTATCAGGTAGGCTGGACACCAGATAATTGAGGTGATGATCAGCACTAGCATAAGACAATTGATAGTGAAAGTGTCAGAGGCTGTACCTAACTAGATCTGTACCCTCTGTCTCCTTTAGCCTTTCTTTGGAATGGACAGAATATGGAATAACACGGACATGTCAGATATGCATCAACAGAAGACATGGCGGTACATAATACTTCTTAGCAGAAATATGATGGGTGTATCTTTTGACACAGCAGCAGGTTATTAAGAGAAGGAGGAACCCTTATGAGATTATCCTGACCCCCCAACACGTTTTTGATCAAAAAGGAAACCTGTGACATTACAGAAGAGTTTTATTCTACACAAAGAGGACAAGTATTTGGGTAGGAAAAAGAAAAAGAAAACAGAAATATCAATCAATATTTAACAATTTTCTTTCCATGCATGGTGTTAATTGTTCATACATGGTAAGCATCCATGTATCAAATGCTATGCAACATCTTCCTTACAAGGATTTTTTCCCCAGTTGCATTAATAGGGGAAATTTAGCAAAATATAAACTGTATTTTTTTAAAATGCATCGAAGCCACTAAAATGTAAGACTCTGACTGGATGTAGAAGTGTGTTCTGAATAATTTTTTTTACAACAAAGTAAAAGAAGAAGAATATTGGATACCTTACAAATCCTATATTGTGATTTCAAGAGTTTTCATTGGAAGTATTATTTTAAAAAATATATTCAGAATTCATAATATAGAAATTATAATGGTTCAATCTCAGAACATCTGTCCAAAGTAGATCTTGTTGCGCTTTTCCATTGCTGTTTTATTTGCTCTCCCTTCCTCACTTATGTTATGTATTCAAGACAGCTGCATCTGTCTTAAATACTGACTTCTCAAACAAGTATCACCTTCTTGATTGTTTACTGTGTAGCTTTGAAACAGGTAGATAAGATACACATCAATCACATCAATCTAAGGCCTTTTTCAGACAGTATAGGTCCTGCTCTGATGTTAGCAGTATTTCTTCTGCCATCCACATGACGCTCTCTGTATCTCACTTCATACCACACTTTTCTCTGTGATATTCTACTCTTTTTTGTTCCTTCTGAAAGCGCAGTTAATTTTTAATATTGCTTTGTTCAAGGAGCAGAGTTCACTTGCAGCTATTGACCAAGAAAGAACCTCCGATCAGAAGCTTTCCGTTAGCATTCAGTTGGTACAAGAAAGAAAGAAAGAAAGAAAGAAAGAAAGAAAGAAAGAAAGAAAGAAAGAAAGAAAGAAAGAAAGAAAGAAAGAAAACTCCAGCAAAGAAGCAGAGAGGTGGATTTATAAATGATTTCTTAAAGACAGTTGGCATTCTTAAAGAGAAAAGGAGTGCATTTTGAAATAAAAGTTCAGACTCAAATCCCAGTAAAGTCTGTACTCCATCAGCAGCAAGCAACAGAACAGGTGAACAAAAGCTCTGTCTAGAAGAGCACTGATAATTCAGGTTTCTGTGCACACTTCCCAAGGAATAAAACCCATTTAACCTAATTTGACGTATTTTCAAGTAAACACATACAGCAATGCATTATAGACGATGTGGCATTACATAACTTTGCATTTGCTATATAATATTTGTACTTCTTTTTCAGTAAGACATTCTTAAAACAGCTCAATAGAGCACTCCCCGGTGATTTATTTCTTCCAATTGCTGTGAGAGGAGCTTTCACTCCCCTTCTAAAAAGGATGAATCTCCTTCAAAGGATTCTTCTTTGAAGAAACTGATCATTCTTTTACGTTTTGTTTTTCAGTATATTGTTTCCTCTTTACTTTACACTGATCAGATCATTGATACATTGTTCTTTCAGCACCCTTAACCTTGGTTATAATTCCTTTTCATTTCTTGGACCCTATGAAAAAAACTCTCTTTTTTTCTTTTTGGCCATTCTGTTTCTTCTCAGTGATTCTGATTATTTTCCCAATGTGCAAAATAATGAAAGCATGTAGGAGTCTGACTCAGCTTATATCATATTTATTTTTGCTTCTTATTGTTAACAATTTAAAGAGTTTCATTAGCTATCTCTCAACGTTTTTCTTTTCTTTTGACTATAGGAGCAATCCTTCTGCATTCCTCTCTTCTTCTTCTCCTAGGCCAAATTCGATGTTTTATTTGTTTTATTTCTTGTTTTGGCATTCTAGCCACCTTTAATTCTACAACATTGGCCAAAATCCTGTCGCACATTTACACGGAAGATGTAACGTTTGGAAGCAAATTGCCATAAGAAATTTCTGGAGACACTATCTATTGCATACTGAATCTAGCAACTCAACATGAAACAGAGAATGCCTGTGGAGATTTCTTAACTTACAGCAACTATCTCCAAAAGTTACCCTTTCTGCATAATTACCCAACAAGATACCAACCATTAAAACACAATTAAGATTAAAACACTTTAAAACATTTCAGTTGAAATTGTAAATGCACTTCTCCCTTCAACAATGCTGAGGTTAAGGGTGCTAGATCTTTGTGCAGTTCAAAATCCATGTATAACGCTTGTGCTCCCAAGAACGTAACTACAAAGGATAAACAGTTAATTCACACATGTGCGCACACGCACATGTACACACACAGAGATATAAAACAGATGAGTTTACTGTATTAACTGCACATACTAGATGATGATTGCAATACTGTACTGTATTTACAATTCATATTTAGAAAGGCCTTTATCTTCATTGTTGACTAGGTTGAGGTGGGGGAGGAAGTGTAACTTTACAGAAATACATTGTAATTTCAGTCAGTTCTTCTTCCCCTGCTTGCTTTCATTTCAATGTCCGTATCATAGAAGGGTCCATGTCGTAAAAGAAGTAAAAAACAGTTTTGAATGACTGGAACCCTTCTACAAAACCAAAACCACACTGCTCAAACCCATGCAATTCAAGGGAGAAGTGAATATGCTACACCACCATCACCATCATTATTTCCATTTTAACATTGAAACTTCTACATTAATGTTGAAACAGACCATTTGAAGGTGCACAACAGTCAAGCCAGGAAAAACATCATTTCCTACTAGTTTCTAAAGTCTCTCTCCCAGCTATTTCACCTAAAGAAACCTTGATTATTCCCAAACTCTATTCTTTAATCCAATTGCATGCCAGCTCAGTTCCACATTTTTTACTTTTCTGTTTTCTGACTTTCATTCTAGAATGAATTGTCTTGGAAAATCCATAGGATTATCTAAAACCAACAGCCTTAGAAAATTAACAATATCATCTAGAACATGGGGTGCCAGCTTTTTGACTTCTTGGATTGCAACTCCCAACATCCATCGACAGTGGCTATGTTGACTCGGGCTGATGGGAATTGTACGCCAGCAACATCTGCATTCCTACAAGTTGGCCTCCCTTGATCTGGAAGGAACAATGCTTCTTTTAGAGGATATTTCCAATATATCGCTGCTTCATTCAAAACAAAAAAAGAATGTATTTTGATTATCATTTGTAGGTAACACTACAGCTATTGAAATAGTTGAAACACCAACTATTTCAGCCAATAAAAAGTTCAGAACACCAGATTCTTACATACTCACCACTGGATATACACTGTGGATGCTGGATCAAAGTGGTAATAATTAATTGGTTCATTAATGAAATTTATAACATTGATTCCTACATGTAACTACTTCCATATGAATCAGCATAACAGACATCACCTGCAAGAATCGCCTTTATAGAATCCTCTCACAACTTTGAGAGACAGTGCCAGTTAATTTAATGTGTACTCTAGATTGATTTATGACCAATGGCTAGCTATAATGATTGTCATTGGAATTACATTGAAATTATGGTGACATTGCTTCTTTTACACAAGCCACTCCCCATACGTACTATAATTCAAGTGCAGAATGACAATAACACTAGCTATGAAATTTATGTCCATGATTATAAATTAAAGGGTTCTTTGGATGGACCTGGAAATGTGGTGTAAATGTGCAATTTCCAAACAGCTTTTATGGGATTAAACTGGGAATGTTATGTCTGTCAAGTTGGGTGACAAAAGAAGTAACTGATGTCATGGCTTGTAATATCTTGTCGTATAACACATCTTCTATGATGGGATCATGGGAAACACCATGAGTAAATTCAGCCCACACGACACTATTTCTTAAAGCATCAGTGTCGAACATGGGTAAGAATGAAGGAAGTGTAGCCTAAGGGTGGAAAACACTTAAAAGTGCTGAAAGGAAGAAAAATGTCCTAGCCAAAGTCTTGTCAGAAAATTCTGGATTTTTGAAATTGCTTTCATGCATTCAGATAAATATGGACAGGCTTAGTTAATGTAGACTGGTTGGATAGCTCTATGAGTTAGGTAGCTGGCTGCAGAGCTAGAGGTTGAGAATTCAATTCCCCACAATGCGTCCCAAAAAAGCCAGCCCATGTGGCCTTGGGAAAGCTGCACAGTCACAGGATGCCCTCAGAAGAATTTATTTATTTATTTAAAATATTTTTACCCCAGCCCCTTTCTCCTTAAAGAAGGACCCAAGGCAGCTTCCATCAGTAGAAGATAATGTTTAAAGCTTAAATCAGTAAGTATAAAATATAACGAGAGAATCACACTAAAACCATAACCAAAATCAACATCAAAAACATATACAAAGCAACAAGGCACAACAATCCATTAAAAAAAAAAAAAAACCCTCTCAGACAGCCAGTCAATGAAGGAAAGCCTTCCTGAAGACAAAGGTCTTCTTCTGCTTGTGGAAGGACAGCAAAGATGGGGCCTGCCTGGCCTCCAGTGGGAGGGAATTCCAGAGTCTGGGAGTTGTGGCAGAGAAGGCCCTCTCCCATGTCCCTACCAAATGCACCTGTGAAGGTGGTGAGACCAAGTGAAGGACCTCCCCTGATAATCTTAATACCTGGGGTCATAAAGGAAGACACAGTCCTTGAGATAGCTTGGACCCAAGCCATTTAGAATTTATAGGTTAAAACCAGCACTTTGAACTGTGCCCGGAATTGCATTGGTGGGAATGGTAAATGACTGAGTACTCTCTACCTGGAAAACCCAGAAAAGGATTGCCATAAGTCAGAATTGACTTGGTGGCACACAATTAAATTAGTTAATATAATTATACATTAAGCATAGAATATACATTGGGGGTTGAGGAGTAGGTTTCCTTCTGATCATTTTGGCTGATGAGTTTATTCACTTTTTTCTGTATTCCACTATGCAGCATTCTGTTATATGCATATTAGGGAAAATCAGGAAAGTATAACACTTCTCTATAGCAAGTTGCAAAAAGTAACAATGGTTTCATGGAAAAATCTAAAGGGGTTGTTGTGTTCTGAAGCCAACTATACAAAGATGTGCCATCCCCATGGACAACTTACTCCTTGGTTTCCCAGTAGGCTCCGCTTCAAAAAAATAAAAATATTATCCTTAACTGTGTACCTACATTTATCTGTTCAATGAGTCAGCATCTAAAATACCCTTGAAGTTAAGGAGCTCAGAGTACTGGGCACGTCACTCAATTTTTACTCTCCATGGTCAAAACAGCCACTTTGTTGACTGTGCTGGATCATCTTTCAATATTTTCCTATTTGCTTTTTCCTTTCAAAAGCATCTCTGAATTCTTTTCCACTTTCTGTTAGCTTTCAGAAGATGATCTATCTATATTAGTAAAGGTGAGGGCAGGTGATATCTTTATTACATCACTAAAAAATTACAAACAGAAGCTAGCTTTTGACCTGTACAGGTCTTCACCAAGGTGGGCACCCCTGTGCTATAGATGGTGCAGAAAAAAACATGCAAGTCAAAAAGCATCATGGCCAGATGTGTAGGTCAGGTTCCTTTGTTTAACATAGGCTTCAAAATGGGAACAGCAGACTCTAGTCAGAGATACAGTTTCAGATTTCACTTCTGGTGGTGTTGTGTGGAACATCTCTCCGAATCTTGTTAGACCAAAGAGCTGCCAGTCATTCAGCATTGTCCTATATCAAAACACAAGGCTCCATTTTGGCTGGGGAATGGAATGTGGCAAACCCTATATCAGAGAAGCTGGGATAAAATTTATTTTACTCACTGGGTGAGACCATTACAGATAAATTAACAGTGTTACCCAGTGGCTTCAGGCGGCTGTTGCCCTCAGTTCACAGTCCTGCGTGGATGATGTTAAATATCTATATTTGGTTGTAGATATCACCCTGATCAGCTATTCAGGGTAACTTGCCTAGTCTAAAGAAAAAAAAAGAAGTTGTGTGATCCTCATACACAACCCAAAAGTGAGGGTGAATATTTTAGGCCAATTAAAAAAAAATCACAGATAGAAGCTAGCTTTTTACCCATATAGGTCTCCATCAGACTGGGCTGTGGACAGTGCAGAAAAAAATTAAAAGTAATTAGCATTTGACTTTTTCTAATACACTGACAAGGTCTGGTCAATAACTGAGTAGTGAATTGACCTATCACATAGCAAAACCAAGGTGGTTTTAACCCACATCAGTAAGTCCAGGGGAAAACTGTATCTAAGAGTGACGCCTGTAGCACACCTGTACCTACACCCAAGAAGTAAACCTCATGAATCCTCTACTTCAGTTTTCTTGGTGCCTCTTATAAACCCAAATGAAGAACACATAATATTAATAAATTTCACTGATGACCTATAAAAATAGTTCAAAAGCTGGCAAGCTGGCTAAAAAAAACCCTGTCCTTTCAATTTTATATACTCTTTTTTCCTAATTTGTAAAATTATTCCATTTTTTTCTGAAGCTAACTTTCTACCCTAGCCCACAACATAGGATTTGTATAATCAAGAGATACTGGATTGTAACATAATGGAAATGCCGCTACAGCGTACGTAATGGTCACAACAATTAGGATGCTATTAGGACGAAGAACTGATCTTGTAAACCTTTTTAAACAGAAGCAGTGATAAATCTGATAGATTATTATGTCAGAGCTGTGAACCAAAATATCAAAACCAAAATCCCTCCCTGGACTTTGAAGAATGTCAAATCCACATGCTAGGAGTGCATAGTGACTCCAGAAGTCATCGTTTCCAGCTCAGAGGGATATACTGTAAGATTTGCTGAAAAACTGTAGTTAATAACTACAGTGACAATCATACTAGGACTTGTCTCTCATTTTTTTAATTACTGATTTGGCTTCAAACATTGCAGACAAATAATACACCGTGGTGTGGAAGAACCCTCTGAGTATAGCAATAAAATACCAGGGGTACACAGTTTAAGTCTGGGCTTAACCACAGTCAGATAAAATAGTCTTTATGGACAATGAAAGACCTGCTATGGGGGAGCCCTGCCTTGAAAAGGAACGATTTCTACGTCTGGATCACTCCTATTGAGAAGGCTAGGTACACCCCGAAGTACATCTCTGATGATGGTGATGCATGTATTATGTCAACATCTTCATCACTCTTGTAACTACTAATGATGGAGACAGGCTGTAGAAGATAAGGTGTGCATTAAAATTAGAGATGGGCACGGATCACTTCATGCTGGATTGTCTAAAGTCATCGGCCCGCAACCATAGGTGCTGCACATTCCCGGCCCCCACCCCCTGGCCAGCAGCCCCACTCACCACTTGGCATGCACTGCTCTTTCCCTCTTCTTTGTGAGATCTTTCAGTCCTGGCAGGAGCATGGATTTCCCTCCTCTGCCTCCTCTGGCAGCCGTCCACTCAAGGGCCGTGCTGCAGGAATCCTTGTCCTGCCTCCTCATCTGAGTGGGTGGCTGCTGGAGGAGGTGGAGGAGGGAAGTCCGTGCACCTGCCGGGACTGGAAGATTGTGTGAAGAGGAGGGAAAGAGCAGCACATGCCAGATGGTGAGTGGGAGAACCAGCTGGAGGGGGCAGGGATTGCACAGCACCTCTGGTGCCACACTAACGACTTTAAATGATCTGGGACAAAGCAATTCACATCCATTTCTAATTAAAATATATGCATTTTGAACCCACCCATCCCATTGTTCTGCAGCAGAAGCAATCACAGTTCTGTTTTTCATCTCTGTCCTCCAGCTAACATTAATCAGAATTTGTTAAGAGGGGGAGACACCATGCTTCTGAGCCTGCAATTCCAGGAGAACAATGTGAATGTGCACAGGAAATGTGTAAAAATTAGTTCTAGGACAATGGGAAAAAGAAATGAGAGGAAATGAAATATGACAAGAAACCTTGTGTGGCCATATCTATATAAAGAACATGAGAGATGTCAATGCCTAAAAGTTTAAAAAAAGCATCAAAGCCAAGCACCGGGTCAAAATGTGAACATTTAAATGTACTCTTAGGTAGTGTAATGGAGCAATCAGAAAGTAAAGAATGTCCAAAGCTGGCACTATAGATGACCACCCTGAGATAACCTGTCATCTAGAGCTGTATCAACATTACCTGCAGTTGCAGGAGATGTTTACAGAAGGGGCCATTGGAAAGTGAAATGCCAGGAGCATTTTAAAAAAGGAGGAGGAGTTAGAAAAGAAAAGAGACACCCATGCTTATGTAGCCACTGTGCAACAGATAACACACCTAGTCCTACTGCATAAGCAAGCAGACTGAAAATCCATGACAGGGAACAGTGATCAAAACATCCCAATCAACTTTGGATTGCTAGGTTTCTTGTGCCCTGAAAAAATGCAGAAACACAGGAGACAATGGAGCAAGCCTGAGATAAACTGTGTGTTATCTGCATTGCAGGAACTAAGAGCATGTCCAGATGGGCATAGAGCTTGTTATTTCGGTCATTTTTGCTGTTGTTTGGTTCAAATCAAATTATGGCATCTACACTTGTTTTGACTTAGAGTGATCTGTCCTAGCCCTCTTTAGAGCTGTCCTGCTCCTTTTTGGCATAGCGCTAGGGCTACCTATTTTTCTGGCATGATTTGGAGCGCTCCTAATCATCCCATTCTTCAGCCTGTGCAGAGGGTTATTCTGTACCAAAACAGAGCTGTGAACTGTGTTATCTGAAGTGACAATCCTGTGATGTATTTTGTGGGTTGTGACATTGAAAGGGATGATGATCTATTTTCATCTACTCGACCATTTTAATTTTTTTAAATATTTTTTTGCTATTGATGCAGCACTATTCTAGATAAATGAGATACATTGGCAGTATTACGTGTACCATACTAGGTAGATGCAGTACTGTTTCTCTATATCACTTCCTGTGTTTAACCAAAGAATTAAGAAAGAAAGAAAGAAAGAAAGAAAGAAAGAAAGAAAGAAAGAAAGAAAGAAAGAAAGGAAAGGAAAGGAAAGGAAAGGAAAGTTGCCAGAGACCTCTGAATGATGGCGACAGAAAAAGGTAGAGAAGGGCAGTGTCATTAACCGAAAGGAGAAAAAAGTGATCCACATACCTGTCTGGACCCTTCTCACAGGAGGAAAAAAAAAGATCAGTGTGAACAGAAGGATCACTCAAGTGAGAGATCAAATAGATCACATGAAAGATAAGAAGCTTTTAAGCACAAACCAGACTGCTCTAACTTCCCCGTATGGACGACCTATTCTGATGTTAAATGAAGAGAGGCAATTCCATACCTCCCTTATGGAAGAAAAAAAAACAACACAATTTTAAAGCAGATGAAGATACTGGGTACTTATATGTACATTAAGTCTGATGCTAAGTGGGAAGAAAATCTATTTTAAACCTGCGTTAATCTTTTATAGGCTTTTCCTTTTGTCATAAACAGTTTGTAACCACATATCTATCATCATACTCCAAACATCATGTAAAACCTTTCACTCAATAATCCAATTGATATCACAGTAATATATTCAGTGGCAACAGTTCTCAAATGGGCCATTTTATAACCTAGGCAAAGGTTAATCATCCTTAGCTTCTTAAGTGTGATCCAACAATACTGCAGTTACTGACACATTTGAAATAGCACCAGGTTTTATGGTTAATTACAGGGCTGTGCCTTTACCAATATTCAAAGAAATTTGAAGAAATGCAACTGTGAGAATCTCAGACTACTTTTGGTTTTGCCCAACTTGAGTAATTAACTTTTTAAAAAATCCTTAGGGAGACCTTTTGGCCTCATAAAAACAAGGGTTACTATAATTATTGGTTGCTTGGCAGGGATAAAATGATGAAGCTTGGCATTTGAAGTAAAGTAGAAAGCCCACTATCCGAGTTCCTGGTCATGTTGTCATCAGCAAGAATATAAAGCAAAGCAGATATGTGTTCTTATAATACCTGTATGGCATTGCCATGTGAGAGCCAAGGAAGGAGAACAAGCCACACATCTGCTGGTCATTCGTGCCAAGCAAAAATAATGTTAGTCAGGGTCCAACATGCCAACTCTCCAGAAATTGATATTACCCAGATACAAAAGGGAGCACCAAATCATGTTTCTGGAGCACACAATTAGAACCATCAAGGAGGCGGGACAGGGATTCTCCCCATGCAACCAATGAGTGGACGGCTGCCTTCAGAGGCAGGGACTGGACGGCCGAGCTCCTGCCCAGATCAGCGTGCCACCAGTGACAAAGGACCCCATGGCTTGCAATGAAAGGTGAGTGGTTCCACCAGTCTGGGGGGTAGGGAGAGAGTCTGTGTGGCAGCTGTTCTGAATTAATTCAAGCCCATCTCTAGAACCTCTTCATAGAAAGAGTGCTGTACAACTTGCAGTCTCGTTTGCTGGGCTGTAGCTTAGAAAAGCTACCCCAGGCACAGTAGCATCACAGTGCATGCACAGCCACATGCTTGAATATATATGCACACTAACATGTACTAATATTCACATATGGTACACAGAATAAAAAAAGTCTTCCTGTTTATGCACAGTTCTTCATATTTCTACATATGCATAAATAAATATGTATATTTACATATCTGAATAAGAAACTTTTTTTCTTAGAATATTAGATCCACTGCTGCATGGTATGTTGCATGAAACTTCTGAATATGTTGTATACCTCCCACATTCAACAGTCAGAATAATGAAGAGCAATCAGAGATGGATTGTTGGCTCATTAAGCATCACTACAGTCCAATCAGATTTCTATACTGCGGTGAACAGAGGGGATCCTGGCATATTTCACATGTGACTGAACATGCCTCTCCTCCCACATTTTCTTGAAATGTGCTTGCAAGCTGCTGAACAATTCTGTACAGTGTTTAATGATTTGGTTTTGTCTGTGTTTATTTGTTGAATGGGAGGTGAGGATTATAAAGCTGGCCAGGGAGAAGGGCATGGAAAAGTTCCCTATCCCCACCCACACTGCTTGCCCTGGCCTAGATGAGCTGGCAGGGCTTTGATTTTTAGCATCATGATCTGCCACTTAATTTTCCATCCTGACCCCAGAACTGCTATCTGTCAAGCATGGACACCTGCTATTCCAGTAAATAACTTCTGTTATCATCACTGAGTTGCTATCACTGGCAGTCACTGTATTTTACCTTGGCCAGTATCCTATTGCCTGAATGACAATCGTGTAAGCAGTCCTCTGCTCCAGCAGGCTTCCTGTCATGTTACCAGTGTGAAAACAGGAATATGAAGGGGAACTTGCTGGAGTGGATCAGATAGTTACACAACTGCCCTTCCACTCTGTGTTTAGCCAATAGGATACCAGCCTTTAGATTTCCACATATTCATTAAAAGTTAAGCTGAATGTTATTCAAAATACGTCAGTTAATTTTAAAAGACTTCTCTGGTCAGTGCAAAAATTATAATTTTCTAGAGGCTATATTAATCAACCTTGTTTTTTGTGTGAATACATACAACATTGTACAATACTATGAAATGGTTTCCAAATGTATGCCACAGAACTGATGTTTTTCAACTTCCAACTTCTGCCTCTTCTAAATGGTATTCCACTACTTATCCTACCAACGTGACCCTGAATACTTCATAAATATTTATGTTGTATATTTTTGAACAAACATTTTGTGGCATTTTTTGTCCAGTTACTGTCAACATCTTTCAAAGCTCCTGCTTAATAAGTAATAATCAACTGTTTGTGTGTACAACCATATATCTGTCAGGTCAGGGATTCTCAAGCCTGAATATCTCCCTAAGAGCCCTATAGAACTAAAATTTTGCAAAGCTTGGAGGATGAAGGATCTGTCACGCAAGAGTCCTGGAACACCAGAATACTGTAACACCAAGGTATTGGAACTACAAAAAGTGCAAATTATATGTGCCAGCTCCATATTTACACATTGCAGCATAAATACATCGAACTGTCAGGATTGTTATCTCTTGATTGGAGAGCTGGCTAATTGTTTTGCAATGATTGTAGTAAACTATTATTCAAGCCTCAATTTTAAAAGCACTTTCATTTTCAGGGCTACTTTTTCTATACCCCCTAATTAATTTAGCACTCTGTACACACACAGTTTCATATATTGACATATCCACCATATATAGTTACTAATGCTGTATTTTTAATACCTCAAGTGTTAGGTCTAGTAAAAACCTAATGAAACCTAGTAAAAAGATTGGTTTGTATGAGAAGAGAGCATTCTCTGTAGATGCTCAGGACTACGAAAGTTTTGGGACAACTAATCCAACCTGAACAATTGCTGGTTGGGGTTGTGTATTTCAATAAGTCTGTGTTCACCAAATTCTGACTAGAGATTGGGCTGCTGTTTGCTATTCCCAGGAAAAGAAAACACATCTTTACAGTTAATTCGTTTTTTAAAAAATATAGCAAAGAAATTGCTAGGATTAATCAGTGGTGGCTAGTCCACTGGGCCAAATGAAGCTCTGATCCATGTCAGGTTCAGGTTACAGCCAGCCACCGCATATCTGCCTGATTACCTTCTTGACAGAGGGTGCTTCACAGCCAGTGTGAATGTGGGAGAGAGAAGAGGGAAGCAATAGAAGGTAGCAACAGGTTGTCATTTCTGTCTCCACCAACCATTGTCTGCTCTGTCTTCCACCCCACCAACCACAATGGGCATAGGCCACCACTGGCCTTAACAACACTCACAAACAGAAGGTTAAGAATTATGTCAGAACTGTATTATTGATCTACACTATTCCCTGGGGTGAATTTTGTGCACCTCTAGTCTAAGCAGAATTCTACCCATATAGAGAACAGGTTTTTTACTAGCATTTTACCCATCTGAAACCCCTTACGGACACTTAGAAAAGTACTTTGGGGAAGGCACTAGGCGAGATCTTTCATAGCTGTCACCAGTGTTCATCCCTCTCCATCTAATTCAGGTTGTAACAAAAGAAACCAAATTGACTGCTGCTGTCAGCAAAAGTCGGACTACGATATGGTAGCCTTACCGCTGGACCTTAAGCATTTTGCAGATGAACTGGTGACACAGCAAAATGTAATCTTCTTTATCCCTCTTGAGAATCTCTCATTTTCAGCCTGTTCCCATACAGACAAAAAGTTTTTGTCTCACTGAACCTTTTTATTGACCATAGCTGTCACCTCTGCTCTGACCAGTGACCTTATCTGAATATGCAAATCTATTGCAGATCACAAGTTCAAATGATTTTCTTACCCTCTAAAAGACCTGTTTTTGTAGTGAGCTGATTATAGATGACAATATTTTAAGGGATGTAATTGAGATTCTACAAACAATTTGCACCTTCGAGTTAAAAGTCTAATGTGTACATACAGAACAATGAAACCGATGATATTCCATGTATATTTGTATATGCAAGTGTGTGTCAACAGACACAGATGATACAACTATAAATATAGATCTAAACCTGGTTTAGGTAAAAATAGTGTAAACAAACAACTACCTCCATGTATCAAATGAAGGAATTATAATAGAACTTCATTTCCCTGTGTGGCCTTGAAATAAAATGAACATTTTACAGATCTACAATATATTTGTTCTAAAAATCTCAAAAAGGCATGCAAGATTATCTCATCCAAGCAAGCATTTGTGGTGGGCAAATAATCCCATGATTCTATCTTACTTTTAAAACAAATATTATTTATTGTTTCCATAAACACATGGGTGCACACGTGCGCACGCACACACACACACACTTCGGCACATGTACCAAAATATTAAAAATAGTGTCTCTACGTGTCGGCTCTCAGGCTATTGAAGTTTATGGGACTGAGCAGCTTGTAACAGCCTCCACAAATGTAAAAAGCAGCATCTCTCTGTGAATGCTGTAGGTCCACAAGTGGCAGAAGTAACCAAGTTGCTCTTAGTGGAAGCCCAGCTTTCCTCTCAGTTCAGGAGTATAATTCTTGAAGGCCCCAAAATTGGATCAGTAGCTTTCAAAATAAAGGATATTGCAAGGCAACTCAACTCAATGGCTCAAGTTCCTCTGGAGTACACCTAGGATTTTGCAATACCAAGGAGAAGAAAAATTATCAGCGAAAGTAAATATACCCACCCACAAATAACCAGATATTCCCCATGTTAAGGGTGTTGTAACCATATGAGACTCCTGACCAGAGGGAACTCCCCCCAGCTTGAGCCGTGAGCCACCCTGATTTTGCCTTGTAAAACCCAGACTAGTAATTTTTGTCTCAGTTTTGTCTTAATTGGGAAAAAGAGTTGGCTCTTTCCTTTTCATCATCAACTCTCTCCAAAGGAGTTTTATGGAATTGTGAGCATTAATATCTGTCAAGTTCTTTCTGAGGTGTGCAAGAAAAGCAGTCTAGATTAGAAGTATAAAGAATGATTGCCATTTGTGATTCCTGTTGTATGCTTTCTGAATGCCAACATAAATAAAGAGGGGAAATAATAAAATGAATAAAACACACAACTTCATTTTAGTTCTATTTGAAAATACAGTGTATGAAATGCAGAGTTCTGCTCTCAAGGTGGTGATCTCCATGCATAGCATAGTGTTTGTCCTGAACTTCATTGCTTTTTTTAAAAAAAGAGTCATGAAAAGTCTTGATTTAGTTGACATTTAATGCAGTTTTTTGATATAACTTCTGTGATATAATCATAAGCCATGGGGATCAATGAGGAAACTTAAAGAGCACTAAAAGCTTTAGCTATTGTTCTTGCTGCATGGTGATTGGCTTTCTGGGTATACAATCCCCCCCACCCCAGCACCTCAAAATCCCAGGTCACACACACCTGATGTATTTATTATTACCCATTAGGCCATGGTAGAGGCCAACATCATCCCATGCTAACAACCAGGTAGCCAATGGGAGGCCAAGAAAGACAATCAGTGCACCAAATAACAATAAAGAATGTGGTGCTATATATCAAGTTTCATTTCTATATAGGTGGAGTCAGTAATGCACAACCCATAGGCAACCATATTAATGTTACCTATCTATAAATGAAAAACCATGTACAGAAACATTCACTTCTTTCTTTACTGTTATTCCAACACATTATTTTCTTCCTCCTTTTCTTTTATTACATTATGGTTCATTTTTAAACACTTGCGCTCTCCCTCCCTCTGTCTGAATGTTTTCCCTGTCAAAAATCATCCTTCTAATGAGGTAATCGTATTTTGTCTCATAAATGTATTTCTTTCATCCAGACTGATAAACTATTGTATAATTCCACATTCTCTTAATGAATAAAACAAGCCAAATGATGAAGCCAAACATTTCATGGCCGTAGTCATTCCAAATTTTGAAAAATGATGACAGGAATATCAGAATATACTGAAAGAAATATGGGCGCATTTCAACTAGATTTAAATATGCAGCTGTTTTGTTACAATGAAATAGTTGTCATATGGCAACGATATGCTAGGAGACTATTCAAAATATATTTATAAAGCATTCAATGTCCAGGGAATGGCAATGCAAAAATAATAATAGTTCTGTGGTTTAGGTATCTGGCTGCGGAGCCAGACGTTGGGAGTTCGATTCCCCACTGTGTCTCCTTGAGACAGGCTGGACTTGATGATCCATTGAGTCCCTTCCAGCTCTGCAGTTCTAAGATTATCGTCATTGTCATTGTAATCTGCAATGCAATACTATATTTGTTATGTGTCCCAGTTATTGTTGATTCTTATACTTAGTGCATGATATCTAAAATATTTGTTTTCCTCTGTGCTGGAGAATTAATTAACTTATTTTTACAGATTTAGTAACTAGTGCCAAACTTGCCCATACGGCTAGCACATTATAAGAAGCAGTTGCTTCCTTAATTAGTGAAAGACCATCACATTTGCTTCCCTTCACCTCCATATCTTACATTCTGGTGATATTTGTTTTATGATTGGCCACTGGAAGATAAACATGGGTTCAATTCGCAAGTATAATTCTTGAGGCACTTTTCTCTGAGGAAATCCAGTTACAGGAAGAACACTGAACATTCACACAGAATATGCATTTTTCTGAATGCCCAGTTTGACTCTTATAGCACAGAATATGCTTAGAGTGCAGTCCCATTCTTCCTAGGTAATGCTTAGAAAAGTTACTTTTCTGAACGACAGCTCTTAAGATCCCCAGTATTCCACAGAGGCCATTGGAGAGACAGGTTGTTTCCCTCTAAGGGCAGAGAGAGATCCAAACCTATCCTGGGGCTCAGACACACCCCAACACAGAGAGAAATGCACAAAAGAAAATCATCAAAACAAATTATGAAAAGGCAGTGGGGAAGATAGAGGACCAAAATAGAAGTGGGAGAAGAAAAGAAACTATTGCTGGCTATGCCATTCTGCTCTGGCAGAAGGAGCCCAGTAGACGCTGGATAAGGCAGATCCTCTGCCTTAGGACCCTCACACTCTGCCATAGATCGGACACTTGCCCTAGCTGTACAGCAAGGGCGAGCAAGTACCTGGAGAGGTTGCATCTGCTCCTCTGAGTGAACCCAGAAGGGACTGGAAGGCCACAGGTTTGAAAAAAGAACACAGTAGGTGGGTGGGCACGCCTTGTTATAGAGAAAGATTGTGCCTCCTGCAGGTCTGACTCTTCCATGAGGGAGATTTTGGGGAATGAATGGCAGGGGTGGATCCCTCTGTTCCTGCAATATAATAACAATGATTTTTTTAAAAAAAGAATACAAAAATGTGAAAATTGGGTAATTCCCTTTTCAAAGCAAAGCAAAGTATGCTGCTTATATACTGCCTCATAGCGCTTAAAGCACTCTCTGGAAGGCTTCCAATTTAATTATGCCAAGTATATATTGCACACACGCTCCAGTGAGCTGGGTACTCAATTTACCAACCTCAGAAGGATGGAAGACTGAGTCAGCCTTGAGGCAGCTATCTGAATCCACTGGGATCAAATGCACATCATGAACAAAGTTTTGATTGTATTTTGTGACCCATAACCAAAGCCTTGTAGCACCCACAGTATTCCTTACGGTTGTTCCACAGAGGTCCAGCTGAACATCCTTCTACTGTGTGAACTCCTGAATGCATGATTTTTCCAGTTAGTTTTGCCCATATTTCAGCTGTAGTCGTTTCCTCCACTAGCCATTTGGTGAAATACAAAGGAAGGAGGTGATCTTTGGCTTTTCAGAATGGTGTCCATAATTTAAATACTGCCCAACTCCAACTTTGCAGGCCTACTGCTGCCACTCAAGCACCTTGTCTAGAATCTCCATCCCTGTATCTCATCTGGCATCTCAAACTCACTCCAAGCTAAATAGTTCTTCTGTGAATGAAAGTGTCTCTTGAATCAGAAGAGTCTCTCACTGGTAGAAGCAAAGGAGTAATTTGTTTTCCTTTACTATTTCCCCTTCTCCTAAAGCTCCCACTGCCACGTTCCATGTGGTTCTAGAGAGCCCACTCAACCCTTTAGATCAATTTTTTTGGGGGGGGGCACATGTGGCTGTAAGAGGTATAGGAAATAAATGGAAATTACCTCTTCCTTCCCTGAGAGGACTGGCCCTACCATTAGGCAGTTGCTTCCCACAACAGATGCTGAAGGCTGGCAGCAAAGTGCTGGAGGAGAGAGAGTTGTATGACAGGAAGCTTGCCCTGTACTAGATAAGCTAATCTGCTCTGTTCAAATACAGTGGAGGATGTAAAAATCATCTCAGTGATAATATGAAACAGGGGAAAAAATCCAGGGAAAGAAAGTGTTAATCACTGTTCCATCTCTGTTCTTCTGCAGGATTGGCCCTACCATTCAACAGCTTCAGGAAGTAGATGCTGGGGGAAGTTGGTAACAGAACTGCATGTATGTCACACTGGCCTGATACACCCAGATGTTGTTCCATGAAAGTAGAATTAACCACTAATCCAGTGTGACGTATCTAAATGACTTAGGGTGACATATCCTTCACCTCTGGTGGTGGAGGTATTAAGCTGGTTAGGTTCCACAGGTCAAAATACCAGCTTCTTGAGGCTGTGTTTACTTTCATTTTTAAAAAAGAGTTGAAACACCTTTGAATGTATTTGCATATAATATATACTTTTCTCCTTACAGAAAAAAAAAACTGTGAAAAAGTAAGGAAGGCCCAGATGGTATATATTAAGTTTTTTAGCTGATGAATCAAAGAGATTAATTCACTTGGCTGAAATTTGTTCATCTTACTCCCCCAAGCGAACAATAAGAGAGAGATCGTAGAGAATAATTTTATTTCCTCTAACCTCAACTAAAATACTCTAAAGGGACATGAAGGAGTTCACAAAGAAAGGGAAGGATTGTCTTGCCTCAGGAATAAAACTAGAAGTAGGGATGTAGTGTTGCCATCCTTTTCTGTTAATGCTCTTCTGTTTCTAGCAGCTACTTCATAGACAGAAGTCAAAGAGGCTTGCTGTGAACACCCAGCAAACACGGAGGCATCTGTCTTTTCTAACAGACACCTGAGCTGGAGCTTGGCCTGTCCTAGCCTTGTGAAGCCTTCCAGCCCAAACTTTCTCTGGGTAAGCACAATTTAGGTGTGGATCTGATAGGTGGAACTCACAGGTTAGAGAATTCTGGGGTTTGGAATACTGAAAAAAGTCATATTCCTACTGACAACTCTGTTGTTGTTATATGCTATCATGTCACATCCAAATTATGGGAACCCTTATTCATGGTATGTGACCTATTTAAGGAGTGGTTTTACCATCGCCACCAGTGATTTTCCACAGCTGAGCAAGGATTTGAACTCAAGTCTTTTGAGTCTTTGTCTGTCACTATATGCACTGGCGGAACGCCTCCTCCCACCTAGATCTACCCGTATCACTCGATCTAGCCAGGAGGTGCGGTTGAGGAGCCTAACGCCGAGGGAGGCCCGGAAAGAAAAAACAAGAAACCAGGCCTTCTCGGCAGTGGCTCCTCGTCTCTGGAATAATCTCCCCTCCGAGATTCGTCTGGCTCCTTCGCTGGGTACTTTCAAAAGCCAACTTAAAACCTGGCTATTTAGGCAGGCCTTCCCTCCGGGCACCACTTGATCTATTTTTTCTTTTTCTCCCATCTTGAATGATTGTTTATTGTTGTAAATTGTTGTTATATTTTAATTGTTTTTATTCCACTTGTTGTGAGCCGCCCAGAGTAGTCAAAGACTAGATGGGTGGGATATAAGTATAATAAATAAATAAATAAAATAAAATAAATAAAACTACACAATACTGTCTCTCAAAGACAATCCTAGTTATCATTTTTCTTTAAACCAGGGATGGTGAACTGCGGCCCTCCAGGCATAGCCAATAGTGAGCTATCATTTGGAGCCACTGCAAAAGAACATCTGGAGCAATGGTGACTCATAAGACCCTTGAAATTGGAATCACCGGCCACCACTGATCTGGAAAGCTCCAAGATGAACATCTCCCCTCTCTAAGGCATGAATGGAAACTATTTTTGAATCGCTGCTCCCATAAAATCTTACCATTGGCTATGCTGGCTAGATCCAAGAATATTGCACATATTCCCTACCTGAGCTCTTGGTATAGAAAGGTTTGGGTTTAAAAGAAAAGGAAGAAAGACCTCCTTGAATTTGTCAAAGGGACATGGGCACCTAGTAGGTACAGGGTTTGGAGGTTTATCCTTCTGATTAGTGGCTTACCTACATTTCATTTTATTCCCTGAAAACTATTAGTCATAAATATTGGCTTTTCATCAAGTAAGCGTCCATTCTGCAGAAAGGTCTAGCAGAAGATAAAGGAGGAAAGTCACCTTGTTAGGAGTTACTATTTTTTAAAAAAAACCTAACAGAATGGCTTAATTCATGTATCTCAAGTAGTCTAAAGCATTAGAAGGAAAACTGTGCACATCTCAAACATATTGTGACAGTTTGGTGCAAAACTGAACACTTCTCTTGTACTCAAGGTTAGGATGTTGTCTTTTGACATCTTTACAAAGCAGAAATTAATACATGCAAATAAATCCCAAACCTCTCAGACGTCCATGGTCTGCATTATAAAAAAGGACGAACCCACACCCATAATGAAACAAGACTTGATAAATGAGGATTAGACTGTGTTAATTCTCTAATTTGTGTGTGTTTTACTACTCGCTGAGGTGGTCAAGGGTTAACACCTCACTCACAATTTATAGAAGAGAATATCTTCCATAAATCAAAAGTTACAAACAGACTTTGTAATGTCATAACTCTTGCGACGGCTTTCTCTTTGATTGATTCCTATACATACATTCTGTCTGATTACCATAATGTGTTCTTGTGGGACAATTCAAGCAGAGGAAGAGAGAGGAGCAAGCGGAGAAGTAAATAACAAATGGTGCTGACTCCTCCTCATCGGGAGTGATTTCAGTCCAATGTTCCATCATATCAACAAGGAAAGAGAGTCTTAGGGTTTAGGCTATCAATTACAGATATGTGTAGAAGCAGACACAATCATTCCACTGATTGTCACCAGTCTAGAGCTGTGACACAGGGAAGTGATCCATCAGTCTATTTTCACTGACAACCGCTAAGAAAGATGGCATACACTTGTAAACGAACAGGCACAGAGATAGGCTACCTTTGAAGACTGAAAAATTGCTGTGTTCCAAACATATCTAAACCTTTAAATGCCTCCACACTGAGGCTTCTTTTTAAAAAAAAGGGGGGGGGGAGCACAGCTGTTATCAAGAAATCTCCAATATTACCAGGGATGGGAGTGAGGGTGGAACTGGCTTTCAGATGTGTTAGAAGAGAGCTGCTAAAGTAAAAATATTTGGCTTAGGCCCTCTTAAAGCTTTTCTGCTAAGCAAGCCCATTTCCCTGCTCCTCAATTATTACCTTTTAATTAACCAGCTGTGTATTTTTCTGATGAGAAGCATCACCAATGAGAAAATTATCTCATTAATGATAGAGAAGCTGGATTTACACCCAGTTGCATTTTAATGGTCTTATTTTTATTTTACTGATGCATTCTGCGCTGTGCTCTCCCAGGCAGGAAAATTCTGTAGCTCCAGATATCAGAGACCAAGATGTTACCTGGCATATTATTCCAGATAGAGTATGACTATTTATTACCACAATTTAAGGCTGCCTTTATGGTTAAAAAATGCCCAAAGTGTGCTGAATAAAAGCACTATAACATTAAAAATTGCAGCAATCCTGGCTTCTTTAGGAAACCAGCATGTAACAATGCATGCTAGTACTGTGAGGGAAGATGGAGGAAAGGAGCACCCCCTTCAGTTTAGGAAGGGTACTGCATGCCTGGAACAACTGATTGGTTCAAAATTGGGAAAGGAGTACGACAAGGCTGTATATTGTCTCCCTGCTTATTTAACTTATATGCAGAATACATCATGCGAAAGGCTGGACTGGATTAATCCCAAAACGGAATTAAGATTGCCGGAAGAAATATCAATAACCTCAGATATGCAAACGATACCACTCTGATGGCAGAAAGTGAGGAGGAATTAAAGAACCTCTTAATGAGGGTGAAAGAGGAGAGCACCAAAAATGGTCTGAAGCTCAACATCAAAAAAACTAAGATCATGGCCACTGGTCCCATCACCTCCCGGCAAATAGAAGGGGAAGATATGGAGGTAGTGACAGATTTTACTTTCTTGGGCTCCATGATCACTGCAGATGGTGACAGCAGCCACGAAATTAAAAGACACCTGTTTCTTGGGAGGAAAAAGATGACAAACCTAGACAGCATCTTAAAAAGCAGAGACATCACCTTGCCGACAAAGGTCCGCATAGTCAAAGCTATGGTTTTTCCAGTAGCGATATATGGAAGTGAGAGCTGGACCATAAAGAAGGCTGACCACCGAAGAATTGATGCTTTTGAATTGTGGTGCTGGAGGAGACTCTTGAGAGTCCCCTGGACTGCAAGGAGAACAAACCTATCCGTTCTGAAGGAAATCAACCCTGAGTGCTCACTGGAAGGACAGATCCTGAAGCAGAGGCTCCAATACTTTGGCCATCTCATGAGAAGAGAAGACTCCCTGGAAAAGACCCTGATGTTGGGAAAGAGCGAAGGCAAGAGGAGAAGGGGATGACAGAGGACAAGATGGTTGGACAGTGTCATTGAAGCTACCAACATGAATTTGACCAAACTCCGGGAGGCAGTGGAAGACAGGAGGGCCTGGCGTGCTCTGGTCCATGGGGTCACGAAGAGTCGGACACAACTTAACGACAAAACAATAACAACTGCATGCCTTATTGCTAATTTAGCCAGTAGGGAAATGTATATATACTGTATTTGCATCAAATCCAAACCATTTGTGAATGCTCAGTACATAAAAACAAGTGAAACATTATTTATTATATTTTGGGACAAGGGCATGGAAAGCTAAATGCACCATGATTCTCAAAAGCTACCACATAGGTCCAAACTAGAGATGGGGGTATTCGTATACAAATACGAATATCCCCGCACAGGTGGAAATAACTATTTCACTGCTGCCGCCAGCTCCGCAGAGCCTTCCTATTGCGCCGTTCTCCGCAATGGATTAACCACTCTGCGACCTAGCAGAGAGGCTTGTCGTTCTGTCTCCTGCCAGGAGTGGGTAATCGATTGTAGACAATGGCGCGATAGGAAGGCTCTGCAGAGCCAGCGGCAGCGGTGAAATCGTGAGTGGACAGCCTGTTGCAACAAAGATAGGCATTTTCTAGACCAGCCAGCTTTATTTGACATAAGGTTTCATCAACTGTAGCCCACTTCTTTAGATATCTATTTTTAAGGTGCTGCAAGCTATCTTTCTTTTGCACTCCATGATGTTTCTAGTGCTAACTCAGATGAATGCTTAAATGCTCCAATCCGTTAAGTAGTTGCTTGTTTCTCCACCATGTGTGAGAGTGGAACAGAGGAGTTAGAAGCCTGGGACAACCTCTTGGAGGTTCCTCCAAAAAAGGAGGACAGTCAAGTTTCCTTTACCAGATGATATATATTTTAAACCACCATTGCCACTCATATATTTTGGATGGCAGCCTGCAGACAGCACTGTAGGCTTATGAGCTGAGCTTCCTCAGTGGGATTTTATGTGTATGTGTCTACTTTCACTGCACCATTACCTCTGTTCACCCAGTTTTTTTGCTTATGTTGTCCACCATTAGATTTTTTTTTTTAAATGACTACTTGAGCTTCAATGAACAAAAACAGCACTGGATTAGTCCTTATGTGAAAAGACTCTACATCTAGGATCAGTCTGAAAGGACTGGTTGGAAAGGGGTTGTTGTTACATGCATTAAGTCACCTCCAACTCAGGGCAACCCTATGAATGAGCAATCTCCAAGTGTCCTGTCTTCAACTGCCCTGCTCAGATCTTGTAAACTGAAGCCTGTGGGTTTCTTTAGGAAGTCAGTCCATCTCATATTTGGTCTTGTTTTCCTGCTGCCTTCCACCTTTCTCAGCATTATTTTTTTCCAGAGAATCCTGCCTTCTCATGATGTGCCCAAAGTGGGATGGCCTCAGCTTCCACATTTTTTACATCCAGAGATAGTTTGGGCTTGATTTGATCTAGAACCCACTTGTTTGTCTTTCTGGCAGTCCAGGGTATCTGTAAAGCTCTCCTCCAGCACCACATTTCAAACAAATCAATTTTTTCCTGTCAGCTTTCTTTACTGTCCAGTTTCACACCCATACATGGTAATCAGGAATACAAGAGTGCAGATGATCTTGGTCTTGGTCTCCAGCAAGCCTCCCTTTAAGGTGAGCACCTGCATGTGTGTGACTCCTCCCCCCTCTGTGCAGGGCTCCTCCTCCACACATCCACAGCTATCATTTTCTGCCTCTTTGGTTCCAGTTGCGATGGAACCCTGCATGGGGGGCAGAGTTGCACGCACGGGAGGGGGGTGAAGTCAAATGCATGAGGGACAGAGCCCCACCCAGCAGGGCTGAAAATTAGAAGGAATGTTGGTCTCCAGTGACATATCTGTAGCCTTGATTATATTTCCTAATTGTTTCATTGCTGCCCTTCTGAATATCAGTCTTCTTCTGATTCCTTGGCAGTCTCCATTTGAATTGATATTTGAACCAAGGTACACAAGATCTATATTTCAATTTCTTCATTGTCAGTGATAAAGATGTGTAGTTCTTCTGTAGACATGATTTTGGTCTGCTTAACATTCAACTGCAGAAATGCTTTGACACCAATAAAGTGGTACAATATTTGAATACAGTCATCTCCCTACAAAAGGAGCATGAGTCGTATACTGAGGCCATCAGGGGAATTAAACCTCCCAGGTTCTAAGAGCTTACAGTATTCCACAATATTAGCAAAAAGTTTTTAAATGGCATTAATTGCTCATTGATAGAGATATTTGCTGGCTTATTCATTTATTTCTGTCTATACTTAGTTTCAGTCTCATAAGGCATTTAATTTTTCAAGAATTCCAGAATTCTTACCTGTTCCATTTTTGTGATGGCGACTATTTTCTAAGCAGTTTTTTTAGCAATCAAAAGTTGAAATAGTAATTTGCTTTTAAAGCTGCCTAGTACAAATCTAAATGCTAAATCTCAGAGATTACTTTGAAAGTTATATGGAAACTCATCTAGAACATGATATTGGGAGGAGAGATGCACATGTGTGCAGGTGACTGCTGTATCTAAAGGTATGGAACAAATGTTAATTCACATTTCCTTTACTATATATTACAAATTCCTATGTCCCATAATTCAATTTAGATAACAATAATGAAATTATCCAAACCAGAGAGAGCGTGCTTTATAGATTTCTGTCTAAATGTAATACAAAAATGCAGCAGTCCTTGTTTGGAAGAGTTTATTAAGGGTTAGCAAAGAAAAAGCTTTTTCAAATAGTCTATAACTCTCTAATGGCCTTTTTCAAATAAAATGGGAAAGAATTTGAAAAGAAACCTATATCAGTGAGCTGCAATTGTAACATTACAGTACAGGTCTATAAATCTTGACATGTTCACAAGATTGCCTAAACCAGCAATACAATCTGTCCAAACCTCATTGTCTCCGTGACCAGCCAGTCTCATTTTAAGAAATGTATGTGGTCTTCAACCTAATTTTATCACCTTCATTTGTAAACTAGTCAATCAATCAAAGCATCCAGTGAGTCTAAGTAGAAAAAAAGGAGTGCATTTTCATGCATTTCCAGACAGCACAGTCAAAAATTAATCTCCACTTGATCAGACATTCCTTGCCCTCATCTCAATAGACTATCATTAGGGTCAGCCATGTATATTAAAAATAGAGTAGCACCGAAGTACTTGCCAGCCATGTGTTTTGCAAGCTGCCTGCTGCTGCCTTGAGAAGCTCGCTCCTCCCTGTGTATCTACTGGCTGGAAAAGAGCAAATTGCTAAATAAATAGAAATCAAGAAAGAGAGAAAAGAATTAAAGGCAGGTTAGAGGGAAATATTGGAGCCACCTTCCAGTTAGGGACACACCCTGGTGTCAGAATATTATGTCCTTTCCATAATCATCTTTAAGATTCACAGGCATAGAGAAACCAGGTCAGGCAGACGAAGTCTTGTCCCTCTTCATCTCTACACATCAGGGCCACCCCTAGCATTAGGCAGATTGAGGTGGCTGCCTTGAGCAGCAGGGCTGGGGTGCCATGAAAGGGCATAGCAGGCTTACTGGTTTCCTTTGTTATTCTTGAATTTGGCTGTAAAGGATGGGAAGAGGTGCTTATGGGATGTTATGTCTCTTTGTCAAAATAACTTTGCTGGCTTGGGTACTAGGGAACATGATGCGGGACCAGAGGAAGCTACTCCTTGCTGCTGAGCATCAGGCAGCAAAATTTCTTGGGCCATTCCTAACATGAGCCATGTCAGGGGAAAGAGGAAAAGTATTAGCCTGGCTTTCCCTTTTATTTTATCAAATACGCCAAATGCTAATAACTGCAGGTAGAACTCAGATTCTATGAGTTATATTTCATACTGTTTTGACTTTGACTGTTGTTGGCTCTCTCTCTGAACTTTTGGCATCTTCTGTCCACTGTCCACGAATAAGTAACAAGCTGCTTGCGGGTGAGCACACACGCGCGCGTGCACACACACCTATTTACTGCCGACTGAAAAAAATGTTTGTGCTTAATGTATTGGAGAAATTATTCAAGGACATTTTCATTTTTACATTAAGATTACTCTAGTAACTGCATCAAGGTCGGGGAGACCTTGGGTTGTAAAAGAGCACACAGATACGTGCCGACTGACTATGTAATGAGGTCTTGGAGATGTGTGTACAATATTACACCCGTGCAGGTTAGGACTTGGAATATCTTCTAGTAAAGTTACCTTGTGAAATGTTTTTCTTGTCTCTCCTTTCTGGAGAAAAGCTGGCTCATCTAGCTTTCAGTTCATTCATTTCAAAGATTAATACTGACTTCAGTGAGAGTTATATCAAACTCAGCATCTACCTGGATGGTTCTGCCTCCAGAATCTTACCATTCTGAAGTTTGCTTTCTACAGCACACTCCCTCCTTTTGTTATGGAAGTCTCAGAGTAAGGCTTTTTTTAAAAAGCTCGAACCTTCTCTCTCTCTGTGTGTGTGGGGGGGTGCAATTTGCCATTTGGGGAATGATTTCACCTCACCCCCAAGATTTCTGAGTTTGAAGGCTCAGAAGAGGTGTGATCTGTGAAAGACCAGGGAAGGTAAACATGGCCCCTGGGCCTTCAAAATTTGCTTTGTTTTAGAGCATCAGACTATGATTTGTATTACCTCTTTCCCCCTATATAGCAACAGTACTCACTGGCATACTGTCTCTGACACTGGAGGCAGTACAGAGTCATCATGTTGACCACCTTCTCACAGCTTATCCTCCCTCAATTTGCCCACTCCCCTTTTAAAGATGGCCAGATTAGTGCTTGTTGATAATAATCTTGCATGCTTTCAAATACCTGGTATCAGTGAGTGGGAGGCTTTTAGGACCTAAAGGTCCTTTCCCACTAACCTATTTGTAAAATTGTTTTTTTCCGCCTCTGGATTGCCTCTCTCCTCTTACTGTTTGTTTTTTTTTCCCTTCTCTTCCTTTGTTTGTTAGTCTCTCTCTGTCCTTTACTAATCTCCAACGATGCATGGAGTGTCTCTCCCTCATGTGGAGACCCCATTTTTCTTCTTTTTCTACTGACTGTAACTATGGGCAGCAACTGTATGTAAAGATACTTTCCCCCCCCCACTTAAAATGCTTCCAGGATGACTTTTAACATCTAAAGTGCTAATCACTATGAAAAGGGGTGGACTACAGAGACTTAAATAATTCTCTCACATTTTCTCTGTGCAGTTGTTATTTCTACCTGATACTCCACTAACTATAAAAGGAATTAACCACATTCACCAATACTTGTCACTACATGTTGCGGTAAATCTTCACGATCTGGTTTTCTTCTATGCCACTTGTCATAAAACATTGCACAGGACAATAGCTTTAATTGGTTGCTTTAGGTCAGAAGAAGGTATTCTGTTACTACTACAGCTGAGAATAGGACCACTGAAGTAACTGCTAAATGGTAAAGCAAACACTTTTGTAAATCCCATTGAGTTAGTGGGTCTACTCCAGTTGGGAGTAGCAATGAAATGCTACTGTGAATGTTTAATCTGGCAGCAATGGGTACTACATAAGAACGTAAGAAGAGCCCTGCTGGATCAGGCCAAGGGCCCATCTAGTCCAGCTTCCTGTATCTCACAGTGGCCCCACCAGATGCCTCTGGGGGCACACGAGACAATGAGATACCTCTCTCCTGATACCCCTCCCCTGCATCTGGCATTTTGAGGTACCTTCCTTTTAAGATTGGAGATTATACATCCCCACCATGGCTTGTAACCTGCGATGGAAATTTCCTCCAGAAATCTGTACAATGCTAACTTCTTAACCTGCTAACTAGATTATATACTCAGTTTGCTGAAGTATAAATTTTAAGTGTTTGCATAGCACTAGAAACACATACTTACAATCATAGTTCTGCAGGTAGCAGTGGCTGAACAGGACTGGCTGAGAGCCAGAATACTCTGTCCTTATAAGCAGGCTACTAAGCCTAAAGAACTTACTCACAGTTCCCTGCAAAGTGGTGGGGCTGCTTTCTTTCCCACTCGCCATTTCTTGACCACAAGAGGTCACTCTAGAGAAGAACTAAGGATTCCGAGCCTTAGAGCCAATGTGAGGTCATAAAAAGCCTGGAAAATACAGTGAATTAAAAGCCGGGATTGCAGGAGAGAACAGGGTCATTAATCGGGTTGCAGCACATGCTTTGCATGCAGAAGATCCCAGGTGCAAACTTGACATCTCAGGTTAACTAAATGTAGAAGGACCACTGCCTGGAGAGAGTAGCTGAATAATGGAGTAAATGTTTGAATAGTCTCACTGTATAGGAAAAACAAGCTTGTGGGAAAAACTCTGCACAGGTACTTGAGACACTGCTCTTGCTTCAGAAAAAAAGTAAAGACAATGACTGAAATGTTGTAGCTTAGTGTAATAAGTCACAACTAGAGTAGGGCCACTGAATCAGTGGAGTTTTGATGAGTCAACTCATCGGTTAGTTCCATTGACTCAATGGGTCTACACTAGTTGCAACTTACTATGCTAAGCAGCAGGATTTAAGACAATGAGTGTTCTTTTCCTTTTGATCCATATATGTCCTTTCCCCACTGCTCTGCTAATTGTGGTTTCTGCCATTTCAAAATCGTATGTACTTTTGGGAACCTGGGCGTAGATGTCTTTGCTCCTGAAACTTGTAAAGTCACAAATACTTTGGTAGTGCTACATCAGAAACCGTATCATCATCAGCCTCCACCCAGATGAAGACTCTCAAGTTGGAGATACAAAACCACAGTGTTCTGTAACACTGTATGTCATCAAGTTAGAGGAAGTCACTCATTCATAGGGTCACCATAAATCGCACAGATTGACAACATATAACAAGAGCAGCAGTGGCAGCAACAACCAGATCTTCTCTGCAATTGCAATAGTTACAGATCAAGGTTCAAAGGACAAAAGAGAGGGCCATGAGAGGAAATCTCCCAGATTTGGTTTGGGATATCAATATATGTTGTTGTTGTTGTTGTTTAGTCGTTAAGTCGTGTCCGACTCTTCGTGACCCCATGGACCAGAGCACGCCAGGCCCTCCTGTCTTCCATTGCCTCCCGGAGTTGGGTCAAATTCATGTTGGTAGCTTCGATGACACTGTCCAACCATCTCGTCCTCTGTCGTCCCCTTCTCCTCTTGCCTTCACACTTTCCCAACATCAGGGTCTTTTCCAGGGAGTCTTCTCTTCTCATGAGAATATCAATATATAGAAGTATCAGTTTAGGGACTGTGGACATTCTTTGTTCTTAGATTAGTATAATCCTGTAAGAAGTGTAAAGGAATTTAAGCCTGCCCACAACCTGCCAGTCGCCTGAAAGAAACAATCACATTTCTGCCGGGCAGATGTATGAACAAGAATATTTGGGAAATGCACACAGTGTCATCTGATTTTTGCAAAACCGCAATAGCAGAAGGGAAATGGGCATGCCACTTGGAAAATTGACATTTCCACCCAGTTAACATTTCTACCTTTTATTTCCCTCATTTGCTAGAAATCATTCTCACCAGGATTAACTGGTGCCTGCATTGAAAAGGGTGAGCAGCTGGTTGTGTAGGATGGGGAAAAAACAAAAACATATATATAACTTTAAAAAGTGATTGTATAATTAATAGGTGAAAAACAGGGAGAAAGATTGCTAGAGATTAAGATTAAGCCCTGCAGAGGAGAATGTTCTAACTAGAAATTGGTTTAATTAATAGCACATTTTACATAATGATTACAGTGTAATTGCACTGACTAGCAGAGTGTCATTAAATATATCCATGCTCCTTTACAACACCCTAAGGCTAAAAATAATGAGTTACATTGAAAATCACTGTGCAACAGGTTCATAAATAACATTTAAGCCTATACAAGGCGAATACTTATAAATAATAAATATTTGCCTTTTGTAATTGAAGGAAAAAATGACAGCCTTCTTTTTCTACTACATTGTAGACTGTCATGTTATAATGCTGGAAAGATCCCCCCCCCCCTTGTGTTCTCTAGAAAGCCTTGAATCATTTATTTAAATGCTAATAGTTCTCATAGGCTGACTTTGAGTAGCAAATATGCCCACATAAAGAATAAATGCCAACTTGCTTATTACCAATTTCCTTCTACACTGCCCTGTATGACATCACCCTAAAAACTACCACTGTCACTCTTTCTATCCTATGTGTCAGAGAAAGATAATAAGCAGAATTTCTTTCAAGACAATTGTCGTTTTCCTTACTTTCATTTTTTTTTCACCACCTTCATCCCCTAAAGGTTACTCATGCTCCAAAGTTTCTAACAGGCAACAGCTGTGTTGCAAGACCAAAAAGAAGAAGAAGAAAAGGTGGCATCATAAGCTTAATAGCTTGTAATATTTGTAATGTTTTCTTTGATGATCAGCTGTCTAATAAAAGCAGATCATTTGGCGTTAGTAGCACACACTGACATTTGAAATGTTCTCCAAAGGGTTCAGCTGAGCTGCTTTTTTAGAAACTCCAGGAAACTCTCCAATGTCAAATGAAGTTGGTAATATTTTACGCACAGCAATGTGATAGCAGTAAGAAAGTTATTCAGTGCCAAGCATTCCATCAGGCATGTGACCATTGTGAAGTTTTGATGATTCTTCCAGGTTAACAGGACTTGACTGGGACCAAGGTTCAAGTCCTCACTGAACTCACCTGATGACCTTGAGCCAATCACTCTCTCTCAACTATGTACAGTGCCTTAAGCTCCCTGGAGAAAAGGTAGGATATAAATGTTAGTAATAAATCTATAATAATAAAAGTGTATGTGTGTCCATGTGCATATTAGATCAAATACTGTTCCCTATAAGCTGACATGGATAACAAGGAGAGTCTAGGAGTGCACATCATGATGTTATTTTTGTTTCAAAAATGTATTAATTAATTTTAATTAAAATCAGTCTGTTTTAATTAACTAAGGGTGCAATCATAATGAGCCGAGATGGCTGAGGGCTGGCCAAGCTCACACTATAGAGGCTGTGCTGAATCCAAACCCCTCCCAGTCTACGGAAGCTGGGAATTACTGAGGACTACCTTGACTATGACCTAAGTGTGTACCAGCATAGTGACCATTAGTTTGGGCTGAAAGGGGTTTGGATTTGGCATAATGCAGCTCCTCCCCTTCTCCACCCCCTTTTTGGGGCTCTTTTACTGGCTGATTTCCGCCAGCACAGCACATGTGCTGAAAGGCCTGGGAGTAGTGTAAATGGAAACACTGGCTGTTTGCTTGGGTTGGTGATGGGGATAATCCAAGAGAAGGAGTCCCTGTTCACAAGTTTCAATGGCAACCCCATACTCAGTGCAGGGCTCGGGGATGACTGTTCTTTGGACAGAGGTAGACACAGGCAGAGAAGGTGTGGGAGCAGTGCAAGGGGAACATTTATTAGGATCAGCATGCAACTCCTTGCTAGCAAGGTTCATGGATAGATATTTATTGTAGGTTTTCAGATTTGTTGTAGAAATGATTGGGTGTGTAACAATACAACCGTCTTGGTGCTCTAGAAAGCGATATGTTTTGTGCTTGCCTTAATGAAATATAAGTACTTGATAATGCTCTAGATGTGAAGCTGCTCCGTTCCTGGGGTACTTCAGGAACAAGCATTTTATGCCTGCCTTTATAGTTTTGTTGCTTTTGTTACATAAACTTCAAGAGCACCCTTCCAGCATGGCTTTGTTATGGATGGTGAAAGCATGTCATTCTATTCATTTGTCTTAAAAGTCACTTTCTAAGCTCTAGAATGTGCAAATGGGGGAGGGAGGAACTTGAGGTCTGTCCCAGGCTTGCCATTCATTCACCTTTGCCTAAAAGATGTCCATAAGCTAAGCATCTCTTAGGATTCCCTTGCCATACAGTATTTACTCTGGAAAGTTGAACCAACCCATCATGAAAAACTAGAAATCCTTAGACATTGTTCAGGCCAATCTTCATGACTGAGCAATCTAACGTACAAACAAAGCCAATACTTACCAATCACCAAACAAAGCTAAATTGCCTACTACAGATTGTGAAAAGTTCCTACTAGGACAATCAGATTTCTCAGCACTGAATCATCTCCTACAGCCGTGGCTCCCAAGGTGGTGTCCTCAGGTGTTCATGGACTAAAACTCCCAGAAGCCTTCACCACAAACTGTGCTGGCAAGGATTTCTGGGAGCTGTGGTCCAAGAACATCTGGGGACACAAAGTTAGGAAACATTACCCAGTGGCAGTAACAGATTATCTATAGCATACACTTGGAATTCCTCCACATATATCCAATATTTCCTATATCTCCAACAAAGTGTATGCTATAGATAACTGTGGAAGTTGCTGTGGCAATCTGATGAGATGTTGACCATGTGTCTGGTTCAGTATGATTGGGACACTAACAGATTGCCACAACAGCTTCCATAGCTGGAGATTCACAAGCACATAACTGGGATCCTGGCCATCACCTTATTGATGCAACACAGAGATGTGTGAATAATATGAAATTCTTAAGTTCATATTGTTCATATGGCCTGTAGAATATAAATTTTGAACTCCTTATGCTGGTTAGTGGCTACTACACAAAGGTCATCTGTGCATGGCTAAAGACCTGATTAAGTGTCCTGCTTCCCTCAAAAGCCAATGAAAATGAAATATAGAACTTCCTAGTACAACATTGTGGTTTAGCACCCCATACCAAGTCAAAATAAATAGATAAATGTTGTTAACAGGGCCAAAAAAAGAAAGAAAGAAAAAGAAAAAAGAGATGCATTTGTGGCATCCGCCCAGGTCATGCATATTCATATGCTATCTGCATAGACCAATGGGAGTGCTGGAGGGGCGGAGTCACAAGGTATAAGAGACTCAGCAGGAGGAGGAGGAGTTTAGATAGACATAGATAGGGTTTTGAGATGGAGAGTTAGAGTGTTAGAGATTTGAGAGAGATTTGGAGTTTGGGAGGGAGAGTGGTGGTTGAGAGGGATAAAGGAGAATGTTTGTTTAAGAGTTAATAACATTGCTTGTTCTGTCAACACCTGTATCAATAAACAATTTCTATTTGGTTCTTTAAAATGACATATGGCCTGGACCTCGATTATTAATAATAGGTATTGTTGATGAAATCAACAGGTGGCAGCTGAGGGGCACGTAGAGTGAGCAACTTTGTTTGGTGAAACAAACAGGGGCCACGTGGAATCGTGACAAATCGGTGGCACAGCGCTGCGATCCGAACCAATCCAGTGAAAAGTTAAATGGTCTTGAGTTTAAAGGTATTTCTAGCTAGAAGGGGTTAGGATCTGTAGTAAGAAGTGGTTACCTTTTAGAGTCTTGGTGAAGACTTAGTTTCAGGGCTTCTGAACCCAGATCTGGGGAATCCTAAGAGAAGGAAAATTCCATTTTTTAACCTCAGGATTTGCAAGACCTAGTGGCTAGCTCAAAATCTGGAGCTCCGAGGGTAAAGGGCAGTGGCGGATAGAGTGGAAGCCTAGGTCAGGATAGATCTGAGGGGATAAGGAAAGCTAAGCAGAAAGTTGTTCTTGTGTCTGAGACAAGAATTGCCTAGACAGAGAATTATTGTAGCAAGGGTTGTGAGCTTGGCAGTAGCTGAGGAGAGCTGCTTGGAAAAGTGCAACCTAGTTACAAGGAAAGCCGCTGAAAGAGAGAAAAAGGCTTGTACTTTTGGCTTTTGTGAGGGAAAAGAACCAGTCCAGGTTATTAAGAAATTGTATTGTTTATGCTGCCCAAAAGAAGTAAAAAGTCAGTTATGGAGGCACAGGCTGAGCTCCATGGTGCTGAGGGAAATGGAAACCCTCAAATTCAGAGTGACGAAGAAACTGAGGGTGCACTACTGATGGCCTCAGAGGGAGAAAATATTCCAAAGCTCCCAAGATTTTGAAAGATGGAGACTAGAACAAGTATTTAAACTGAAGAAGCTAGCTATGAAAAACGAATTAGAATTGGAAAAGAACAGAGAACTTGAAAGGAAAAGGGAACCAGAATTTAAAGAAAGAGAAAGGGAACTAGAAATTAAAGAAAGACAAAGGCCAAGGGAATTTGAGCTAAGAGAAAGGGAAATGCAGTTTCAAATTGAGATGAAGAAATTGGAATTAGCTGCTCAAAATTATCATCATCATAATAATTCCAGTGAGGGAAATCTCTCAAAAATCGACGTAAAGAAATTTCCCCAATATAGGAAGGGGGATTGTCCTGAATCTTTCCTGATTTCATTTGAGAGAGCTTGTTGGGACTTTGAGGTTAAAGATGACGAGAGGATGATAATTTTAAGATCACAAATAAGTGGAGTTTTATCTGAGCTTTATTCACAGATGCCTCTGGAGCAAGCTAAAGATGTTGAGGCTTATAGAAATATGGTGTATTCCCAATTTGGGATTAATTCAGAGCACCTCAGAAGGAAATTTAGATCAATTTCAAAGAAACCTGAGGAGTCTTTTACCCAACTTGGGGCACGTTTGACGCAGTATCTCAATAAATGACTGGAACGGGAACATGTTTCTACCTTAGAACAAATGAAAAATATGATTGGATTAGAACAATTTTATTCAATTTTGCCAGGGGAATTGCATTATCTAGTCAAGGATAAGGACCCTAAAAATGTGCTACAGGCATCTGAATATGTTGATTCTATTAGTGAGATCAGAGATCCTCAATTCTCTGAAGTAAAAATTGACAGAAAAGGATGGGACAACAGTAGGAGAACATCCCAATCCACTGGAAGTTACCTCAGTCAGGCGCAAGCTAAGGGAAGCCATTTTAGAGTCACACCCTCATTCCCAGAGCATAGTCCCCTGAAATCTAATAGTTCTGAGGGAAAGGTTAATAAAACCCTTTATTTTGAACCTAAGGCCAGTAAACAATGTTATGCGTGTCGTGAGAAAGTTCATTTTTTGGCTCAGTGTGAAACTCAAAAGAATAGCGATTTTAGTCAGCCTAAAGGTGGAAATTACATTCAACCTAAAAAGGTTTTTTGCGAAAAATAATAAGGCGCAGCAATCGACAGTTGAAGTTGAGGCCTCTACCCGTCACAGCACTGTTGCTAAGGAAATGGACTTGGCAGAGAGCCCAGAAATTCCTGAAACTAGAGTGGTACAATGTTTCCTAATCAGAGTAGACTTCGGTCTAGATGGGCGGGATATAAATTAAATAAAAATAAATTAAATAAAAATAAATCAAGTGTGATCAGGATTTATTGAATAACTCTGGAGAGCCTATTTTTATTGACAACGTAAAGTATCTGGGTATAAAAGATACATGTTCCCAGATTACTATTTGTCACTCAGACATAATTCCTAAAGAGAATATGTTGGAACAGAACATCACCCTCAAAGGCATTAGCTTGGACACGGTGGTTCTGCCAATGGCTAGAGTAGCAGTGAAATATCATGGGTGGTCTGGTATATGGAAAGTAGCAGTGTCAGACCAAATCCCTGCTCCATGTTTGATTGGTTTAGATCTAGCCAAGCATGTGCAGAGTGTTTTAATAGTAACCTGCTCTCAGGGGAGGCAGATTGAAGCCTCTGAGGAAAGCGCTGGAACTCTTGTGGAAAGACCCACTTTAGGGGAACATACTGAGATGAGGGAGACAGCTGATTTAGTGCTAATGAAAAATCCTAGTAGTTCCTCCTTTGTTAAGGAGCAGAAGGAAGATATTACCCTAAATGATTACTTTGGAAAAGTTAATGAGAATTCCATTCCACTGACCCCTTAACATCCAGAGAGGTATTGTGTGGAAAAATATTATATAGAGAGGTTTTAATGGCACCTCATGGGGGGGGGAACCCCACAAACAGCTAATTATCCCTCTTAAGTACAGATAAAAGATTATAGAAAAGGCACACAGAGATGTATTTGGGGCACACATGGGCATCTCTTGCACCAAGCAAAGAGCGGCACAGAACTTTTATTGGCCTGGAATGGGGAAGCAAGTGAAACAATCTTGTCAAAGCTGTGATACTTGCCAAAAACTAGGTACTGGAAATGACAAGACAAAGGCTAAGCTATGCTCATTACCAGTGATCTCGACCCCTTGCCAACGTGTGGGTCTGCAAAAGTCCTTAGAAATAGCAGTGCAAAGCTTGGGAGGTGCTCAAGAAAAGAAGAAAGGCTGGTGTGATGAAAAGGCCTGGGGAAGAGCATTCTGTCCCGAGGACGAAGTGGTGATGCTGAGACCCATAGAGGGGAGTGAATTGCAGTTAGCATGGTCAGGACCTGTAGATGTGTTACGACAGCACTGGAAAGCTGAAGGGACTAGTATTGGGAAGGCTCCACATGCAGCTGCAAAAGCACTGAAAATCCTGCAAGGCAAACCCCTACCTGAGAAACCAGAGATTAAAGGGATAGAACCAGATGATGAAAATCTCAATACATCTGAAATAAGCTTAAGTGTTTGAGATTGTGCTTAAAAGAAACTTGACTGTGAATCTTGAGGTGACCCGTGATAGTGGTCCCCCACATATGGAGAGCTTTGCGTCAAAAGTACCTGTGGGTGAGTTTATTGGTGAGGGTGAAGGCAAGAGGAATAAGATTTCAAGGAAGAACGCAGCCATAGCTGTTCTGGAGGAGTGGAAGAAACTGCCTACCCTTTCCACAGTTGAGAAAGTGAAGCCACTAGTTGAAAATAAAACAGACTTCACCTGGAAAAGGCGAGCCGAGGACATCCAGTGGACGTCAGAGTGCCAGGTAGCTTTCGATCGTCTGAAGAGGGCGTGGACTTCAGGACCTGTCCTTGTCGCACCGGACTTCGGCCGTGAGTTCATCATCTGCATGGATGTGTCGAACGTGGGACTGGGAGCCGTGCTATGCCAAGCAGACAACAGCGGCAGTCTACACCCAGTGACTTTCATCAGCAGGAGACTCCAACCTGGTGAGAGACATTTGTCTGCCATTGAGAGGGCATGCCTGGTTATCGTATGGATGCTGCAAAAGCTGAAGCCCTACATTTGGGGAAGGAAATTTGTCCTCTGCACCGACCATTCCCCTTTGGTGTGGTTAAACTATGAATTCCAATAGCAGCAAACTTGCAAGATGGACGCTGATCCTGCAAGACTTTGACTTTGAGATCCGCAGCGTAAAAGGGACCCAGAATGTGGTTGCAGACGCCTTGTCTCGAAAGCTAAATGACTAACGGGGTGGAGAAAAGTTTGCAATATTGTATTAAATGTTCTGTTTGTGTAATAGTTATGAAATATGATTGGAGTGCAGAGTTTGCTTGGATGTTGATGAACAGAGAGGTGTATAGTGATGGTAAAAATAATGGTGATTATCCTTATTAATGTAAAGGTAATGTAATGTAATTTGTATTGATGTAAATAATGTAGGAGGATGATATTTGTATTCTTTCATAAACCTTCGTTTGTTTATGAGGGCAAACCATTACGTTTCCCCTCCTAGAACAAACTTATTAAGGGGGGAGGTATGTGGCGTCCGCCCAGGTCATGCATATTCATATGCTATCTGCATAGACCAATGGGAGTGCTGGAGGGGCAGAGTCACAAGGTATAAGAGACTCAGCAGGAGGAGGAGGAGTTTAGATAGACATAGATAGGGTTTTGAGATGGAGAGTTAGAGAGTTGAGAGAGATTTGGAGTTTGGGAGGGAGAGTGGTGGTTGAGAGGGATAAAGGAGAATGTTTGTTTAAGAGTTAATAACATTGCTTGTTCTGTCAACACCTGTATCAATAAACAATTTCTATTTGGTTCTTTAAAATGACATATGGCCTGGACCTCGATTATTAATAATAGGTATTGTTGATGAAATCAACTGGTGGCAGCTGAGGGGCACGTAGCGTGAGCTCCTTTGTTTGGTGAAACAAACAGGGGCCACGTGGAATTGTGGCAGCGTTATAATGGCATTGTGTGGAAATACGGAGGGGGAAAAGTTGTGCCCACCTGTCCACACCTGAGCACTTAAAACAGAAGGAGTGTGTATGTGTTGATAATGGGGCAGCTGCATGTCTTTTGTGTCATATACCATATCAGTGACCACTATAACCAAAGACTATTGTAATGCAGGAGATCGTATCATTGTAAATTCACAGCATAATTGGTTGACTTTGCTTGACTTGCAAAACACAGAAACCTGCTGTAAGTATGCCACTGTGTGAAGAACCCTGGGAGTTCTTTTAGCTACATGTGTGCCTAGAGTGCCTGGTGTCTTTTAGATATGTTTCTTATCCAAATGTCTGAAGTGCTGTAAGACAGAAATAATCCATTGTGTCTCAAGGCAGGCTCTTCTGCCCCAAAGCCATACCTAGCTTCCAATCCACTCCCCACCCCCGACTTTTAACTCTGAACAGCTCTTCCTTATTATGTCTCCTTCTTGTTATGTCTTCCCATTAAGGAGGTCTTTAGTATCTAACAACTTCTCATTATGACACAGTGCACTCTGCTCATATCTGATGTTCTTCTTAAACAAATCTGCTTATGCCGAATGGAACAGCCATTTCTATTAATGAAAATGGCTTGTGGCGCAGCTCCCCACAGTATCACCTCCAGATAATGTCTGCTAAACTACAAAACGTCTCTCCTCCTCGTGATCACTCCCTGGAATAGTAAAACATCAAGGGAAGAAAGCCGCGCTTGTCCTGAAGAAAAATTAAGATCCGTAGTCTGGCAATGCCTTTATTGGGATCACCCAAGTATGACAACATTGTGGGCAAAAAGAGAAGATCTGCAGATATCTTTGTTAAGATATCACAAAAATGTGGTGGGGAGGACAGAGAAAGAATCCTCACTTAACACTGATTTTATAAACTCTGCATGGTCAGAAAATTAAAATGGCAAGAAAAGTCATAGACTTAAGTTTGGAAAATTTAAAAGCATGGGGGTTGTGCAAAACAAACAAACAATCCAGGCAAAATATTGCAGCACCTTAGAAGATTAACCAATTTATTTCAGTGTGAGTTTTCATGGCTGAAAATCCACTTTTTGAGTAGACCCAAATGGATGAGGCTTTACCAGATGTCAACCCAGGTTTCAGGTTACTCCAATATGGCTTCCAGCTTTGTGCACATTCTCCCAGACACTTAAGACCTGTTCAGGTAGTCATTTCTGTAACTGTGGAGAAAGACCCCCAGCTTGGCCCTCTATTTCTGACTTCCCTGTATCTCCAAGAAGGTGTGAAAAAGAGCACTAATTGCATCAAGTTCTAATTGAATCCAACATGCAGCCCTGCATCGTGTTTTGTCACAAAACCACTCCTCTTGGTAAATATTTGTTTGCAGTTTTTTGTTTTGCCTGGGGCATTTCAGAGCTGCTAAAATGGAAGATATAATACATTTGGAAGGCCTCAGGCCACCTCCGGACTGTGCTTTGTCCATCCCTGCTGCATGCTAAACTTATTATTATTATTAGTTTTATTTATATGCCGCATTTCTCCCAACAAGGGACCCAAAGCGGCTCACAACATTAAAATTCACACAATTTAAAAACACAATAAGTTAAATATTAAAAGACAAATTAAACAATATATGATTTAAAATACAATTAAAAGACTAAAACATGAAAACATAAAAAGATTAAAATTATCTACTAAAATGGGGTTCAGGGATTCAGTTATAACTGTTAAAAGCCTGCCTGAAGAGATGGGTCTTTAGCTTTTTTTGAAAGGATAACAGGGAAGGGGCCATCCTGATCTCCCGAGGGACAGCGTTCCGTAGACTGTATACATTCATCTAGCCTGGTACTGTCAACCTTTACTGGCAGCAGCTGTCAGGGTTCAGGACCCTACCTGAGCATCTCTCCCATACAACATGGCGATCTAGCATCCCAGTACTAACCAGGTCCAACCCTGCTTAGCTTCCAAATTCAGATGAGATCAGTATGGTAGTGATGACCACTGATAACAGCTTTGGTTTGAAATTAAAATCATGCTACCACTTTCAACAGGATGTGACCCATTGCAAATGCTGTAGAAATTAGAGAAAGGCAAAGGGAGATTGGTTGAGGTGGGGTGGGGGCAAAAAACAGGTACCTGGAACATTGCCTGCATAGTGTGCCTGTGAAATTACATGCTGCTCTACCAGTATCTTAAACCAATCTCAGAGGTAATGAGACCTAACTGAAACCTAATGAATTTAACAAAACAATAACATTATGTTAATATTATTAATCACCTGGAAATGTTGCTGGATTCATGAAACAAAATCTATTCAGGCTAATGGGAAAACTTCAATAGGCCTTCTAAGAACTCTAATGGAGCATAATGATAATGATGCTAATAGAAGAAATGCAAGTGGGTCCTGCAGCAACTTGAGCATGCTTTGTGTTCACTGAGCTATTTTTTGGGCTAGTCCTCCTCACCCCCCAAAGAACTTGTGTTCCTGCAAATCTGGGTTTTTCCCCAATCCTGGTAATGATGCCTTCCTGTTGTACCTGGATGGCATAATATCAGTTGTATGCTCTTTGCAGCATTTTACAACCTGAGGGTAATAATGGTCTCCATGCCCCAGAGATCTAATTAATCGTTCTCAGGAATTGGCAAAAGTCTGCAGTTGGAAGTCTTACCCTAACCATTTTTTATTTAAAGGCCCAAATCCTATTCTTCACACTCACCAATATAATGCAATTGGCGTAAATCTCAATGCTGAACTGCAGCAGGTTACAAAGAAAGATAATCACTTTCATTTGTACATTTTTTGCTCCTTGGAAGTTGTATAGTAAGTATGTTTTTTCCATAGTTTGCTGTGTGGATGTAACCCTACATATGAAGACAGGGTTCTGCATGAGTTGGGAGGTCAGCATAAGCATTTCTGTGGCAGGTCCCCTCGCATGACTTTGCACACAACAGCAAATGCCTATGCTAACTTCTTAACTTGCAAAAAAACCTCGCTAACCAATTCACACCAAATGCAGCATAACAACTCAGTAGGATTTTGGACAATATTTTTACTAAGTGTTTTTAAACATAGCAACTGTGTGACAATAACATTTATAAATAATCATTCACACAGTGGCATATTTGTCATTGTGAGATCCATTGATGTGTGTTTTAAAAATCAGCTACTACAAAGAAGACAGGCCCTGTAGATGCCTGGCCCCTTTCATTTGTACACTGACTGCTTCTTGGAGATTGCATACAACTGTACCTGTCTATAGTTTACTGCACAGATCTAGCCCTGCATGTGAAAACAGAGGTCTGCGCATAGACTTCATTTGCATTCTGCTTTACTAATGAATCCACTGAATTTTGGTTCAGCAAGAAACTTGTTTGTTCCACCTCCATCTGAGTATGTTCTCTCTCCTCTTCCATCTGCCCCATGCATTTTTCCCCATGCTGCTTCTTCCTCTCTCTCTACTCCAGTATTCACTCAGAGCAACATTTACCCCAATACTTACTTGCATTCATAGGAAATGAAACTCCCTGTTTAGATGTTTGGGGATATTCACAACTACGTTAATCCAGTTGTTACGGCTCTGAAATCAACCAAAGTCATCCAATTATTACAGTTATAAAGTGGGCAGAGCTCAGTGGGTTGGAGAGCCTAGCTGCAGAGTCAGGGGCTGGGAATTCAAATCCCCGTTGTGCCTCCAAAGAGAAGAGCCAGCCAAGATCACCTGGAGCATGTGTGACTGATGAGAGATACATGCTCTGTCACCTGTGCAGCTCAAGGCAAGCTGCAGAGTCCCAAAGCCCCACCAGGTGGAGGAAGTGGCAAACCATTTCTGAGTACTAGATGTTACACTTAGAAAAAGGGTCGCCATATGTTGGAACTGACTTGATGGCATATTATTATTGTTATTAATGATTACAGTTAAAAGAAGAGCCTGCATTGTTTGTAAGATTTATTATAGCATCTTACCACCATGCCCATTTTTAAAATATTGATTACAGTATATGTTTGTCATGTGATAAAATAAAATAATTTACAGAAGACTAGTGGACAACAGATGAGCTATTTAGTTTATAAGTGGAAGAAAAGGATCTCATAGTTGCCGTTTATAAGATATGCTTAACAGAAGATACCAATAAGTGCACATGATCAGGCACTAATAAAAGATAATTATCAGTGGGCCTCATTTTCAGCACTGGGAGAGCGATTTCAAGATATAACCCATCCAGTTATTTCAGTATTAGCTGTGCAAAATTCCATTTTTCTGCCTCTTCCCCCTTCAGAGATCTTACAAATAAACACATGTTCAGAAATTTATGTTTCAGATAAGTAATTAAGTATCTTATAAGGCTATCTCTTTGGTACAGACATTTTTATAAAATTAGATGCACTTGGAAGGTGCCCAGCATAAAAACAGAGAGGAAGAAATAGCTAAACATGTAAAAACAAGCAACAACTACATACAGCAGGATAGCTAAAGTCCAGATTGTATAATAAACATCCAGCAATTTTTAAAATGGAAGAGTCTTGCTTATGGGCTTCAGAAATGGAATATTTGACTATGCTGAAATAAAGGCAGCTTTTCACCTTTACGCACAGGGAGCTGTAGGGAGATATAAAAAGATTAAGAAAGAATGTCTCCTCCTGTTTGTTCACTTCTACTGGGCAATAATATAATTTCCAGTCTCACGTCTCTATTTCAGGCCACATATGGCAGTAATATTGGATCTTCCCCATCTCAGCTTAACCATGACTAAACAGGTTGATGAATGCCATGTATCTCATCACCATACATGCATATTGTTAAATATAATTCACTTTTGATCTGCACCCTTGTGCAGTGGCGAATGAAAACAGTTAAGATTTCTTCCACTGTCTGCCTTTAAATGTATTAAACAGCCTGGCTGTCAATAGATTATATTCTTGTACGGTGATAATAGCCCAAAAAACTAAGAGGCCTTGTCAGGAATTGCAGTTGTCACAGTTTGATGCAAATGATTTTACTTGCTGTTCATCTACTGCACAATCATCTCATAATCTGGATATACATCACAGCATGACATGTAAATTTCTTGCTACTCTGCTTTCATTTCCAGAGGCAGCAATCAAATGAAAACCACTCAACCTCACCAAAATGTATAAATAATTTTCATTCAAACATATTAACAGTCAAAATATGAGAATTTATCACAGAGTACTGCACCTTTTAAGAAGCAATAAAGACTTTACTTTTTAAGCATATTTCTACTTAGAAAAGTAATATGAACAGTAACCTGCCATTTTAAGAGAGGGCTTTAAAAAAACTCACATACAGCCTTTTCTTCAGAATTAAGGGTGGCGGTGATGGTTTTGTACATAGTTTACGTGTTTAAATACATAAAAGTGAGACAGAACGGTGGAAACGATAAGCCTACACATGAGTTCAAATAATTGCTTAGAAACAGGATGTTATCTAACTATGTACAAGAAATGCCAGTTTTAGGTATACAGAAATAATAACACTAAACACCATATTGTACATTCAGTAAGACAATTAACATGCCATTATTTTTTGTTGGGTTATTATTATTACTAAAGTTGTCATTGTCGTTGTCATCAGAATTACCTATTCATTAACTGATACAATTATTCATGATCACCCAATGGAATTTTTTTTTAAAAAGATCATGGTCTTTCAAACTCATAAATACTGTATCAACATTCCACTGTTTTCCTGGCACATTGGAGCTAAGTGTGAGTGGTGTTTTTGGTTTGTGAACAGGCCACTGACAAATGAAGGCCCAGAAAATATTTGATTTAGCTAATTCATTGGAAAAAAAGGAGTTTTTGTGTGTGGCAAATTCAGACCTTGGGGCTAAATTACACAAACACTAATTGAAGCAGATGTGCCAATTCAGCTTCTGTGCGTCTCCTCAGAAATAAATCTAGCTGAAGTACATATAAGGCTATAACTAGAGATAAACCCAATTCATAGTGCTGTGAATACAAGTGAATGAGTGGGCCTGGTTAATTCAATGCTTATATAAGTCCCATTATGGATAGGGTCTCCTCTAGGTGAAACTGCCAATTGGATTTAGCCCCTAACATCAACAGCCAAGCTAAAGCAGCCAACTGAGGTGCTTTTGTTGTATTTTATTCAAGACTCCAGAAAATACTTCCAAAAACAAAGAAAAAGAATCTGTATCCATTTCTTCCAATGAATGAACTGGTGAAACCATTTGTCTTGGGCTTCTGGGAGTTGACGCTAAAGGCTTCCCACTGCAATCTATAGAAAAAGATGCAATATTTGTAAAAACTGAGATGTATCCTGAATACATTTTCCTGCAATGTAATTTAGCCAGATTCTTTTTTCCCCTAATGTCTAAGAAAATACAGCTCAGTATCCTGCAGGCATGCTGGGCTTTGTTAAAAGCTGTCTTGCTCATAATTTAAAGGAGCTGTGTAATAGAGGAGATCTTTCTAATACAACAGTGTTCACTAGTCACAGAGCTCAAAAGCACTGGGCTATTATGATAAAATGACATTAAAAAACAAATCAAATAAATAATTCTTTCTCGCTCTTTTGGTAAAACTCCTGCTAAGTTCTATTGCACAGGGTTAAGCCTGCACAGTTTACTACCAACTAAGCATAACAATAGTGACATTGCATTCATAGGCACTTAAACAAGAAAATAAAAATTTATACCGATTTCAAATACTGTATTTCACAAGCTTTTCATTTAAAACATGCTTGATGTCAAATATTTGTGAAAGCTGGACTGGAAATAAAGGAAGCTCTACAGATGTGGCACGAGTGATTCTAGCGGTGGGCACAATAAGCCGCTATCGCCAGAAGACAACATAATTTGGATAACTTGTTTGCAGCCCTTTTTGGCCATTTCCTTCTTGTTTGCTTTTATGTTTTTGTGTTGTTTTTCTATGTTCGTTTAAGACTCAGGGCTGGCATACATGGGCTCATTTGGGAGTGGGCTGGTGCAGGCCAAGGGTCACTTAAGGTCAGATAGAGGTCCAATAGGCTGTTTGGTTTGATCATTGCATCCAGATGGCATACTCGCCTGAAAATAATAAAAACAAACAAGCAAACAAATCCTCCCTGCCCCTCCTGTCTCTCACACTTTGGGCAGTTTTCATTCCCCCCCCTCCTCAAAGAGATGCAGCACATCAGCACTGCCCTTATTGGTTACAAATAATCCCCCCCTCTTCTTCCCTCCACTGTGTGGAGCAGCCAGTACTCAGTGGCAGGTTGGGCAGATCCTTGACCTGAACTTTCAGAAAAGAAAAGAAAAGTTCCCCCTCTTTGTTTTCTCCTGCAGTGAAATGTTTAATTCCCCAGTATCATGAAGTAGCTAAGCTCTCTTCTTAAGCTACTTAATGATATTGGCAAGTAGTAACCCCTGACAGGGACCAAAAAAGGTGCAGGCAGGAACTCTTTGGGGATGGGCTAGTTTGTTCCAGCAATTACATTATGTGATTTTTTTTTTTTAAAGGAGGAATGAACCAGCCGGTCCCCAGTAGGACAAAAGCCACCAGATCACACCCTCAGACACACTTTTAATAATGAATTTTTGAAAAGAGCACAAAATAAGGGACAAACTAAAATCATAAGCAATTAAATTTCCTTTCCTTCCTGGTCCTAAATTTTGAAGAGATTCAATAGTCACTGAACCATGTCCAGGGCTGTAGAAGCAGACCTCAGCATGCCTAGAAGGACAAATTCTTCCCTGTCTACCACATGAAATTTCCTGGGCTGCCTCACAGCTATTTGGGAGCCTTCCCCAAACCACCATATTAGAATTTAGGAATGCCACAGGCCTAGAGAGAGAGAGGAACAATCCATTCCAGCAGCAATTTCCATTCCCTCTATAGACAGATAAACACCATTAGATACTTTTTACTAATGAGAAGCTGCCCACTAGACACCAAGAAAAATAACCAGAGTATGATAAACACCAAAAAATTGTGAAGAGATGAAATAGGTCCACAATAAACATGCTAGGAAACTAAGCTACTCACATAAGTACTAATCCACCCGACCTGTGGAAAAATACCTTCCCAAGCACTGCAGTCCCAAATGGTGGTCAGTCAGTCTGTGCGAAGAACCTTTACCTCTTTTGTCACACCAGCAGACTTTGTTGTAGGTTCAGATATCCAAAGGAAGAAGAGGAAATTAGAGATCATGGGTCAGGTTAAAGAAGCAACTGCATCAGTAACTGATGTCAGAGAATAAAAATCAGAAGACATTTGCCCAATATTGATTCACTCAGTGAAATAAACGAAAGCCTTTGTTCCTGCAACAGTTCTCCTGCAAGCCTGTGTCAGTTATTGTTCTTGGGTCATAGAGTATAGCAGATATAGTGGTACCAAACCCACATGAGAGAGCGGCACAAGACTTTTTGGTTGTCATAGCCAAACAATGAATGTAATGGCTTAGGACCACATTCCATCAAGCACTGTCCTCTCCCATATGAGCCTGTCCAATCACTAGGTAAGGTAAAGGTTCCCCTTGACATTTAGTCCAGTCGTGTCCGACTCTAGGGCGCGGTGCTCATCCCCGTTTCCAAGCCATAGAGCCAGCGTTTGTCTGAAGACAGTTTCCGTGGTCACGTGGCCAGCGCGACTAGACACAGAACGCCGTTACCTTCCCACCGAGGTGGTACCTATTTATCTACTCGCATTTTTACATGCTTTCGAACTGCTAGGTTGGCAGGAGCTGGGACAAGCGACGGGAGCTCACTCCATCGCGTGGATTCGATCTTACGACTGCTGGTCTTCTGACCTTACAGCACAGAGGCTTCTGTAGTTTAACCCGCAGTGCCACCACGTCCAATCACTACTCTCCTCGAAAAAAAGCTCTATTTTGTGTCTCACTAACATCTTGGCTGAATGAATGAATGAATAAATAAATAAATAAATAAATAAATATTGGGCTGGGATGAGGGAGGACATTCCCACACATGATAGCTTGATTTTTGAACTCTTTTCCTAAAGAATTTCATCTGCAGCTCTTGTGTACCCTTCTGATAGAATAGAAAACTGGTTTATTCTGTTGAGCAATTCAGGATTGGATTGGCCAACATGCTAAAATTTTAATCTGCTGAATGTTTTACTTCCTGGCTTATAGTTGGCTCAGGTAGTCTACCATTTTATCTTTTGTTGTGATTGTAACTCACCTTGCCCTTGTATCTTAAAGCTGCCTTGAGCACTTTTACAGAAAAGAGGGATAGCTAGAAAATATATAAAATAAAAGCATAATAAACTATGAGGAGGCTATTCCAATATGGTCCATCAGATGAGTCTCTCGTCCCGTCATATTCGTTAGAACTGAGAAGAAGCATCAATGTTCAGCTTCTATCCACTCAAGGGGAATCATTCAAAACAAGGGCAATTTATATGTAATTGACAAAGTAAGTAAGAATAAAATTGCTCATTTGCTTAGCAAAGAAACTATGAATGAGAAGAATGCGTTTACTGCTGTTCTCGTGTACAGTGTCTGGGGAAAAAACCCATCTCCCTTGAAATTGGATCTTTTTCTGAGAAAAAGGCAAAAAGTGCAAAGATGACAGTTTTCCTCATTTTTCCAGTGAGTGTGTCTGAAGAAGTAGAACTGCAATAACCTGGGGTACAGCAGGCTCAGCCATTTGAAATAAAACTTTGCAGTACTAATGTTTTTGTAACTGCTTTCATATTGTAATGATATTTTTCCAAGCACTGGTTTTATTTGATCTTAAATACCTTTTTGGGAAAGTCCAGTGAGCTGACTCTAATAAAATCATGCTATTGAAAAAAGGTTTAAGTGGAATGTTCAGAATAAATTACAAAACTGCATGCAAGAATACCAGCTAGTACAGCAATAAAAATCTGGAAATGAGGATTCTTGCAATATATTTTAAAGAAGTAGTATACTTTTTTTTGCCTTCATTTTTTTCCTGAAAAATGTTTCATAATAGAAAACCTTCAACACGTGAAAATGGATGAATGAATAACAAATGAATAAACGGCAGACGAAATTGCAATTTAAAAAAACTTGGATTTTTTTTTGCACATGCTACAGAATATATTTCATATCATTTTCAATAACTTTTAGCAGATAATAGGCAAAATGATTCAATTCTATTTTGCCATGCCAGAATACTTAAATTATATCATTCTTACACTGTCACATTACCCCCAATATATTCATAGCCCTTAAATGCAATTTTATTTCCCTTTTGCATTAAGGACTGGTATAAATAAAAGAAATAGGTCCACTCGCCAGACTCTGGAAAATTCAGAAAAATCCATTCTTGAAGCTTTCAAAAAATCTAAGGCTTCTGCTTCCAGTGTAAAGGAGCAAGATCTTTCCTTTCCTTTTGCATTTTTACTGAGTTACAAAAATAATAATAATAAACACAGAGAATCACAAATCCCATTGTCATTTTCAAATGTGAGGTGCTATTAAGGTGTGACAAGTCAAAAACTATAAAGAAAAGCTCTTCATACCACTATATTACTTGGGAGGTCAAGGACCTCCTTTGAAAAATAATTCCCCTGGAGGGTGGTGGAATGATTTTTCAGTTACAAAAAGAAGGGGAAAAAATCTGTAAGAAAAAAATGGGAGGGGGTGTCAAAGGTGCAGGTGCCGCCCTCTTTGTTACAATGGGTGCATGCAGCACCCAGATCTCTGGAGGATGACCACTCCTGCTATATCTCTTATGATTAACATAAGATCATCAGCTCCATAAAAATTGTCAGGAGGCAAATACTTCAGGAACTTGGCACTTTGATTGGAAAGATGGCCTGGATCTGGTCATGGTACTCTACTATGGCACAGATTTCTTTTCTCCTTCCTGCCTATGGGTGTCTTCTGTCACTGGTTTGGAGTGAATGAGCAAGGTGACCTCATCCCTATTCACAACAGAGAGATAGTGTCCAGGCACGATGCATGACAGTGATAATCTGCATTTTTACAATTTGTATATTCACAGCTGGTTCACACATGACCCCATAACACATGCATCTGGGAAAGCAGGTAGTGAATAGATTGTTCAAATAGAGGAGAAATATTACGAATGGAAAAGCTCACTTTAACCTTCCATATTAAGGGAGATGGGGAGAGACACATACAAGCAAGCAAGCTAAAAAAGTAGTCTTCAGGCTGGGAACACTACCTCCAGCTCCATAATGAACACCATGTCCTCTACACCTTCCATAGCTGTAAATAAAACCCTCAGCAGTGCCCTTGCATTTAACCTCATACCAGCGAACAGGCAAAAAGCAAACATCTGGGAACATTTCAACTGAAGTATTGCATAAATGTACTTCATTTAAAAACAAACAAGCAAACAGTTCAAAATTTAAACCACAATGTCTGCAGTCTGTTATTGTTGCTTAGAAATAGTCTGAAAGATTTTGATACCCAAAGTTGAAAATGTTTATGATATCCTTAGTGGGGGGGGGGGGCACAATAATAAATGAAATAATTCAACATTTACCCCTTTGAACAGTTCCTTAAAATCTTCCATGTGTGCCAGATATGTGGGACACAGATATTTGCATGACCACAACACTTCCCTGGTGCCTTTTTCATGAGGTAAAGTGTTAACAATCAACTCCATGAGCTTTGCTCACAGAATGTGGAGTGACATGTCATCAGGCTGGCTTTTCACCAGAGCTTGGAAATGTTCCCTTGTTTTTGGACCACAAATCACAGAATTCTCCAGCTAGCTTGTCCATGGCCCTGTTGGCTGAGGAGTTGTAGCCCAGAATAAAGTAACATTTCCAAACTCTGCACCTAACCAGTGGACTACACAATCATGTGCACTCTTCTTCTCAGTTTTCTTTTAAAGGAAGCAGGGCCAGCCCCACCCATTAGGCACAATAAAGTCATTACCTCAGTCAGCAAAGACTGGAAGCAGCAACCATTTTGGATGACAGAACTGTGTCTGCTGTATGACTTGCTATGCGCTCCTCAACTGACTGCTCTCAAGTGCTGTGGGAAATGCTGTACCATTGTAAATGTTGAAGTTAGAGTTCTACAAGATAGGCCAGCTAGTCTTACACATAGAATAGAGTTGACTCAGGCAGCAATATACCTTGAGCCAACCCTGACTGGATAGCTCAGTGGTTTAGATACCTAACTGCAGAGCGAGATGTTGGGAGTTTGATTCCCTACTGTGCCTCCTTGAGAGAGGCTGGACTTGATGATCCATAGCTTCCAGCTCTGCAATTCTGCTATTGTTGTTGTTGTTTCAAGTTAAATGTGCTCCATTGTTCAACCACTGCTGATGTTTGGGAACTGTTTCCTGGTAAGTAGAAAAATAACTATTTCCTTTTATCTTTTCCTTTCTGCTAATGATATCATTCTTTCTTGGAGAGTCTTTAAAATTGATAACTGACCGTAATGTGACAACACTATCAAGCTTCACCCCAGTTAACTTATATGCCTGACACTGAAAGCTGAATAGTCAATCTTTTCTCCCTTCCTCTCTCTTAGGAACTGTCCCCTGAAGTCCTCACTTTGGTCCAACAGCTGCTATATCTTCAGACTACTGCTACCAGCTGTCACTCAGGCGTTGGCTCTTCCTCCAAAAGAAGCAAAAGGCTTCTTCATCTCCTTTCTCCCAGGCCTTCTTCAGTTTTTATTTCAAGAGCTTTGCTGCCCCCACTCCTTCCTAGCTGACATCTTTGTCAGGCACGTTCTCAGTGAACTGACTGATAGTTTCTCTCAACAAACTTATCCAACCAATGCTTCCAGCAGCTGGTTTTATTCATTTTAGCCTAAACCATGGAAACTAATATTTCATCTCATCATTCATGGTCTTAATAAATCAACTTGTTTGTTTAAAGTACAGCTGGTATGGTTTGTTCCAAGGAGATTTTGAGTAACAGTGTTTAATTCCATTGCCCTGCCCTGGACATCTTAGCTGAGCTAGTAAAAAATCCTATTGGTTCTCTGTTGGGTACTGGTAGCAACTAAACCATGCACAGGATTTGAATGGAATACTTAATTGCAGGTAAATATGGAGCAGCAAAGGTGGGTCACTTAGGTATTCAGTTAAGGCAGACTTTCCTTGTAACTCCTGTTGTGTCACAGTGCAGACAAAGGTAAAGACTATCTGAGAAGCCCCTGTTGTACATCACAAGTCAAATGGTAAGACTTCTTCTGGATGAGATGCAAAATACTGGTTTGCTGAGCTGTTTCAATATTCTGTTTATGTTGTGTACAACTGAACTGAAAGAGATGTGTATTGTGTAACTGATTAAACTAAATCGTCTGAGGAACAAGTGACTTGCTGAGTGTCTAGGAGATAATAAATGGGAAGTTTGTATTTTGTTGGTTCTAAATCTGTTTTTAGCAATGTTTTTACCTAAAAAATTTAATATAATGATATTAATTCTTTTTTCATATTTGAATAATTCACTGTTTTTAGCTTTTAATATTATGTAAACTACCTTGAGTCCTTTTTTAGGAGAAAGGCAAGGTGAAAAATACTTATAAATAAAGAAATAAATAAAATAAGAGTAATTCAATCACAAATCCCTGTTCCACAAGGATCCAGGCCAAATGGGATTGAAAAAATGTCTCTGCAGTACACAGTTATAGCTGTTTGATACCCCTTAACTGTCATGTCTCCATCTCTATGGAATCCTGAGATATAGCTAATTTCCATCAGTCAGAACTGACTTGATGGCACACAATTATTATTTTACTAACTACAAATCCCAGACTTTCACAGGACAGAGTCACACAATTAAACTGGTACTTAAAAACTATAACTCAAGTACTGTAGTTAGCATGGCCATTGGCCAGACCACCCTCTTTTTTGAAGTCTTGTTCTCCTATTGACCTGGAGGTTTCAGTTCCCAGACCAGAGTAGAGAGGATCCTAGGGGAAGCCCTCAGAACCACAACATGATTCGAAGGAAAGTTTCTGAGGCCACCAGCTTTGTGAAAGAGATGACCTCCTGGTCTACCCTTTCTACCAAACCTTGGTTCTGAGGGCCTTCCCTTGTGACAGGGCTGCAAGAAAAGGAATCAGAGCTATAAAGAGGTAGCTCTCAATTCAGGAAGTTTGACTTCTTTCTCCTGTAGCAGAGGTAGGAAGCTTGGGTTTTGAAAAAGCTATTGAGTACAGTGGAACCTCTACTTACGAACTTAATCCGTATTGGAATGGTGTTCTTAAGTTGAAACGTTCTTAAGTTGAAGCAAAATTTCCCATAGGAATGCATTGAAAACCGATTAATCCGTTCGGGCTGTTTTTTGTTCTTATGTTGAGGCGCATTCGTACGTTGAAGCATTAGTTCCAATAGGAACTAATGCAAAGCCGGTTAATCCGTACTCTACCACTAGGGGGAGAAATTTTTTTTTAAACCTAAGATGACCTAAGGTTAAAAAAAGGTCAGGAAAGTTTATTTTCCCGTTCTTATCTTGGAGCTCTGTTCTCAAGTAGAAGCAAAATTTAGCAAACGGAGCTGTTCTTAAGTTGGATCGTTCTTAAGTAGGGACGTTCTTAAGTAGAGGTTCCACTGTATATTAAAGGGGCTCAGTGGGGACTCAGCAGTGGAGGGGCAGCACTTTGTGTTCTGCTGCAGACAGCAGGTGAGCCCGGGCTACCATGTTGCAATCAGTGGTTTGGGCTACCAGTGTTAACTATACAAATAAATATATGTCAGTTTACTTATAAGTATATATAAATATATGTCCATATATAAATAATAATAATTTATAAAAATAATTTATATAGACATATAAATGTGTGTGTGTGTGTGTGCGTGTGCGTGTGTTGTGTTGTGTGCACGTGAACAGAAAGAGATGAGTATTGTGTAACTGTTTAAATTAAATTTGCTTGATTCAGATTGTATATATATGGAGCTATATGGACTTATATTTATTTGTTTATTTGAAATATTTATACCCCACTTTTCTCCTAAAAAGGACTCAAGGCAGCTTACAGTATTGAACAAAAAACAGTATTAAAAACTCAGAACAATAAATTCTTACAATACTAAAAAAGAATTAAATATTAAAAGCAAGTAGATAAAACCAGTACTGTTGATGAATTCAATAACTGATCTGAATGGGTGAGTGAAATTTGTCTAATTTATTTTACTTCATTTAACTTACTTTGTAGTGCATTTAATTTAAGGAATAAATGCTATTTAATGAATTAAAAATAAAATATTTTTTGTAAATAGTTATTAATTCTGAGTGGGTAGTTGTGGGTATTCATGGCTTAACACTCAATAAATTTGTTTTAATTAAATTAAAATATTAAAGATAAAATGGATGTTATTTTCCAAGTATATTCATGTTTATTGAATGAAAAACAATATTAGCAGGTTATTAAGCACTATGCTTAATATGATTGTGGCGCAGTAGTTAAACTGCTGTACTGCAGCCAAAATACTTCTCACGACCTGAGTTCAATCTCAAAGGGCTCAGGTAGTCAGCTCAGGGTTGACTCAGCTTTCCATCCTTCCGAGATCAGTAAACTGAGTACCCAGCTTGCATAATTATATTGTAAGCCACCCAGAGTGCTTTAAGCGCTATGGGGTCTTATATATAAGCAGTACACTTCGCTTTGCTTTTTCCTTTATTGATTTAATTTATATCCCACCTTTTTCCCAGTACTGGGACCCAAGGCAGTTACCTGGTCAGTGTTCTGCTCCACAATATTATATACTGTGATTCTTTAAAGTAATTATGTCATCTCTGCCACTATTAATGTAATTAGCTTATGCAATTTTAAAGCAAAAATGGCCTCCTTTTAAATAGGAAATGCCTTCCTTTTTGGTGATACAGCAATGGCCATTGTATACGAAGTGCAGATAAAGTTTAAGGTCCTTTATCTAAATATGCAGATAACACCCTTCAAGCCTACTAAGAAATTGTGGGCTGAATGCACTTTATAAACTAGTACAGTCAACCCTCGACTTACGAACGGCCCTAGTTACGAACATTTCGACTTACGAACCGCTCTGATAGAAAAATATTGACTCGACTTGCGAACTTAGATTCGAGTTACGAACTGGAAAAAAAAACTTTTTTTTAACCTAAGTCATCTTAGGTTAAAAGGAAAAAAGAAAAGAAAAAAATTCTGCCCCTAGTGGTAGGAACGGATTAACCGGCTTTGCATTAGTTCCTATGGGAACTAATGATTCAAGTTACAAACCGCCCCTCGACCTAAGAACCAAAAACAGCCAGAACGGATTAATTAGTTTTCAATGCATTCCTATGGGAAATGCTGATTCGACTTATGAACTTTTCGACTTACAAACTTCCTTCCGGAACAGATTAAGTTTGTAAGTCGAGGGTTGACTGTATTATAAATCATTGTTGGTTTTTACCCCTCAAATTACCACAAGAGGAAGAGCACTGTTACCTACCAAAGCCCTTCTGAATGTGTCTTTTTGAATCCAGATGTGTCACTAGACACACAGTGGGTCAGGACATTCAGCATTAAGAATATGAACCCATGGGCCAAGCAGACACATTCTTAGATTCCTATTTGACCTGAGCTCTATTCAGTTGTTATTCAACAGGTACACTTATCACGGGTAGATGGTGATGTGTTAGCTCTCTGTTTCCAGCTTCATTAGTCTCCTTCCATTGGAAAGCAGTGTCTAAAAAGAACCTCCACTGCCCATGGGGGCTCTCCAAATGAGCAAGGACACTGATTTTCTAGGATCCTAATTCAGGTGAAGATATTGTGTGATCTCCCCCCTTCATATTCATTGCCCTTCATTGTGTATGACAGCAATGAAAAGGGAATCAGTGGTGGAGTTGGCACACTCCTCTATACCCATGATAAGTTTACTCACTTCAGTATGACTGAATGAAGCATCTGAGCTCTGTGCAAGAGAGATTCCAAACTATATGCGAGACTCCAACAGCATTCAGCAAACCCCATGAAGAATTTGAACCAAATCATTCAGATGTGTTGGGTTTGTACCCTATGGTCCCTTCACCATTGCTGGCTATGCTAGCTAGGGCTGTTGGGAATTGAAATCAAGCAACATCTGGAGGGCCATACATTCCCCACCAGGTTCAGGTGGCACGTAGAAGATTCTTCTTGGTTGGTCTACTTCAATATGGAGTTCCCTTCAGCCAAAGTTTCATCTCACTCTGGCCCTCTTCCCAAAGCATTTCAAAGCTTCCCATTGAATGTATGTGAGCTCCTTATTCATTGTCTTCAGCAAACGTGAAGGGAGGGGCGATTTTCACACGATTTGGCTGGGGATGGATTTAAATGCTTCATTTCTTTTAATCTAACTTTGGTTCAGCACAAACTGTTTTTTATTGAGGAGCACAATATAATTTTTACTGAAAAATAACCAATGGGTCCCAAAGTGTTTAGAGCTATGTCAGCTGTTTGTCAGGGACCATGTTTTTTAAATGCATGTTTATTCTATTATTGGACTTCAGTGGTTCAATAAAGGTAATACCCACCCCTGGTTTTGGGTCTTTAACAGTAGGTATTAGAAGCAATGGGTACTGGAATTTACAAAATACCCTAGAAGTCCAAAGAGAATTTGTTGCTAGTAAAATTTTCAGTCATGTTTCCCTGTAGCTATTCTAGTCCCTCTAAGAAAACAGTTTTGATTAAAAATTAAGGGAGAGCCAGTATGGTGTAGGTTATAGTGGGGTGGACTAGGTCTAGGACTGCTGGCTTCAAATCCCTACTCAGCCATGGAAACTCACTGGGGTGGAGGTCACAGGCAAAACCACCCCTTGAACATATCTTGAAAATATATTATTAGGGTCACCATGGGTAAGATGTGATTTTAAATCACAGAAGTAACAAACATATTACTGTACCAACTTTGTGATGCATAACAACAAAGGATTAAGGAGTGTGTATGGTGGGAAAACCAACACTAAAGTGAAACAGGATGACATGGACTGTCATGACCCAAGCTTGGGAAATGTACTTTTTTACCACTTCCAGAATCTCCCATGACAGCTGACTGATTCTAAGAGCAGTAATCTGATGATGATGGCTATGATGATGTTTCCCAAGCTCTGGTTATGAGTCAATTGAAGTTACATCAAAAAGTTGATTTCGGAGTTGAATATCCAGAAGTAAACTCTTGCTCATTTCTCTTCATCAGCCTAAATCTCGTTTCCAGGACCTTAAACATGCATTGTACCCTTTTAATGTGTCCCTCAGAACATCCAATACATACATAGAATCAAACATGAACATTCTGCCATTGATTCTTATACAAGTAATTCCAGATGTCATTTCAAACACTTGCTGTAAATGGCTGCAGCAATAATGCCACTTGCCATCTTAATTCCTGCTTAAATTCAATTGCCTGTGATGCATGGAAGAATAAAATCATTTCAGTTTCAGGTTTGGTGGCAAAGTTCCACAAGAAAAATGCCAAATACACAAAGAAGAAGCCATTTCTTTATGGAACAGCCTTCTAGTGTCCAATAGCATGCATACTCTCTCTTTTTTAATGGGGAATAAATACATACTCCACAAATTTTAATGATCACTCATAGTTTTATTCCGGTATCTTAAATATTTTTCTTCCAACTCCAGGAGGGAAAGGCAGGCAGGCACTTTACGTTGCCACAATTGGTGGTGCCTACGAGCTGATCTACAGAATTCCATAACAGTATAAATCTCATGATCAGAGTCATTTGGATTGCCCAGATATAGAGTGCTAAGTAATTGTTATAATTAAATGTCTACAGTGTGGTGGGAGTAGGTGAGATTTTTTTTTAATAGTCACCAGAAATATTGGGACTTTAAATGATGTGCATGAAACTTTGGCTTAGACTGTGTGCAGATTATTAATTCTGTGGAGGAAGAGTATCTCATACTTTCCACCACAATTCTCCAATTGTTAGGTATGCAGACTTCCTTTCTCCATATTGCACCACCAGCTTCCAGCCTGGTTGTCAGGGATACTGGAGCTTGAAACATCACTTTTCAAAACAAGAGAATAGTTTCAGTTACAGCCCCAAAGTCTAAACAATAGTTAGTTACTGCTATAGTTGGAATATTGGGAAATAACTTTTTTACTTTCTCCAAAAAGAAAAGAACAAAAGGACTGTGGCACCTTTTAAATTTACTTCAATGTGGCCTTAGAGGTAAATGGTAGATATCGTATGCCTTCTTTTTGCAATCCACAAAAGCTCAAACTGAAGTAACTGTGTCAGTCTTAAAGATGCCATAATATTTTTGCTTTTGTTTTAAACAGGCTAATGTGGCTTCCTCTCTGAAAACTCTTTACTATCTAATTACACAAAAGTATCTCAAGTTGTTAATTATGCAGTAACTTAAAAAAAACACAGTGCTCCAAATCTGTAGTAACAAAACATATCCAAATAATGGAGCTACCTTTCTGTAACTGTAAAAGTAACTAAAACAGTGCTCTGCTTATGCCAGTAAATGAACAATGTTATCTCTCATTGGCTGAAATCAGGTACTAATTTGCAAATAGAATAGGCCAATTGAATAAACAGAATTTATGGAGGAGTTGATCATGAAATCCTTGATTTAGTGGACCTACTCTAGTTGTGACTTACTACTGGATTTCAGCCAATATGAAATCCAGTATTAAGTGGATTACAATCGTAATACAACTTAGTTGTGCCTTAATTATTCAAAATATAATTAATTGTACATTTGTTATTTATAACTTCTGAGCTGTGAGGAATATTCTTAAATTTGTTTAGAACAAGAACAAGGAACTCACTCTGCCCCAACTTGGGCCATTTTTGATATACTAAGAAGATATTTCCTTAATATATTTTGCTTCCGATTCAATTTTTTGAAAAGTTCTTCCCAGAGTAAGAACATAGTCATTTAGGCCAAAATCCTATTGTGAATTGCTACTTGTATAAGAGGAATTGCACAAAAGAATTCTGAAGTTCTCTGGCCATGATTCATCCTATCAGGGTCAAGCTATACATCCTAGATGTCATGTAATCAGCAAACTCCTTAAGGGCTAAAAATTGTCACAGCAGGAGTTTTTCACACCTTTCATACTTTGCCTATTAATTTGTTTTCTTTTGTAAGCAGTCTTTAGGAGTTAAATATTTCATTCATGTGATTGCTCAGTAATGAAGGTCTGCAGGAATTGGGTCCCTGGGACATTTGTAAATATCACTTTCTCATAATTTGCTCTCTGTAATATATAGTTTCATCCCATAGTTATGGTAAGTGATCTGATCTTAATGACCGCCACCTCTTGATCGATTTCTGTATTGTACGATACAGAAATAGATTCAGTTTGCCATTTTGTTTGACCACTGGTCTTTGACACAATGCTTATTACACATAGGCCTGTTGTCTGGGGATGGGGTTGGGGATGGTTCCCAAATGAGCTACATGCTACCACTTGGCTGTGATTCCAAAAGTATCTTCTAAATAGACCCAGACCATGTGATTCCTCCCCCCCAAAAAAAACTACTCTGCCAGAGGATGCAGAGAAGTACAGCCTCCAGTGCACCAATCACACTGTACCGGAACTCTTCTCCCAACCTTCTAGATCACATTTTGGCGAGGGGAGGCACATAGACTGCAAGGTGGAGGGTGGAATTGGTGTTGAAAATCAGTTCACACTTCTTACTTCCGGTGTCTCCACTGAGTTCAAGTCCTTCCCCCAGATGCAACAAGCTCTTCCCTTTTCCACATTACATCTAGGAGTGGGACTGTCTAAGGTGCCTGAACAGAAAATACTGAGAGAAAATAGATTTGCAAAAAACTGGTTCTCGGCTTATACATTCTTTTTATTTCTATATTCTAATAAAAGATAGACAACAAACAGCACATCTAGAAAGGCCAAATAACAACATATTTTAATTTTTGAAATCTGCCCCATCACTTTGTGATTTGAACACTGATTTTCCATAATAAGGTTTTTGGAATTAATTACATTTCATCTGAAAGAACTAAGATGCAACATGCCTCAAGAGGCAACATCTTAAGATATTTGATGGGTTGTCACATAGATGACAGAGTAAGTTTGTTCTATGATGCTCCAGAGGTTAGAACCTTGACCAATTAGTTCATATTTCAAGAAGGGACATTTCATTTTAATATGAGAAAGATTATTTTTGATGATCCAGGTTGTACAGCAGTAGAACAGATCATCTCAGGAAGCAGTGGACTTTCCTTCTTTTATGATCCTGTTCAGGAAAGACTACATAGCTACCTATCAAGGATATTACAGCAGCAGAATGCCTGTATCAGTGAGGGAACACGACTAAGTGACCTTTGAGGTAACTTCCAGCCGTCTAAG